>JAWNNM010002073.1:0-18873 GCA_035044965.1 Lordiphosa andalusiaca | reverse complement strand
TATGAAAAGAGGGCAATGTATGCCTTCTTTACTCGCTCTGTGACATTGTCATGCCATAGTAGTTTCCTGTCAAGAACTACGCCCAGGTATTTGGCATTGTTTTTGAACTCCAGACTTAAATTGTTAAGTCTAGGAAGAAGAAGGGCCGGAACTTTGTAAGTCGATGCCCACTCAGAAAGTTTCGCCAATGCGGTCTGCATAAGGTCGCATAATGTTTGTGGAAAGCTTCCACATTTGAAATGACAATGTCGTCCGCGTAAGCTACCACCACATGTTCCGTTGACTAGCAGTTGGTTGACTACAACGACCCAAAGAAACGGGGAGAGAACACCCCCTTGCGGAGTGCCTCGATGGACGAATCTGCGAGCGGACGCACCGCCAAGGCTGGAATTCACTGCTCTACTTGAGAGCATCAGGTTGATGAATTCTACCAGCGGCACGTCCACTCCCACAGACGCCAAGGCAGAGGTGATGGCTCCGGGTAGGACATTAGCCAGAGAGTATTCTTTTATTTCTAGAGATTTTTCAATACTCGAAAGTAAGGAGTGTAAGACAGTTTCGGTGGATCTGCCTTTACAGTAAGCATGTTGTGTATTTGCTAGTAGGGATGGGTTGATAGTCTGCCTTAGATGGGCGTCAATTAATCTTACAAGTGTTTTGAGAAGAATTGAGGATAGGCTTATTGGCCAATAGTCGCTGGGTTTTGCATGTGAGGCTTCACCAACTTTGGGTATAAATACCATTTTAGCTTCCCTCCATTTTATAGGTATATAGCTCGCTTTAAGGCAGCTTGTGAAAATCGTTTATATCCACGCCATGGTGTGCTCCAAAGAGTTTTGTGGCAGCAGTTGGAGGAATCGAGTGCACAAGTTCTTGGGAGGGCAATTCTATTAATTCAGTTGGGGTAATTGAATGGTTAAGTGTGGCACTTACACTTAGTTGTGATGGGAATGCCTTACGTTAGTTACATTAACCAATTTGAAGAATATTACAAGCATCTCGTTCAACTCTTAGATGTTTTGTAGACACTTGAAGGAGGCAGTTTTAGGCCATTGAAAAAGAAAGAATTACTATTTTTCTGGGCTGGAAACCGGTTTTGAACCGATCCGGCAACTTCTACTTTTATTTAACTGTGAACCGAACCTCGACCTGAACCTGTTCGAACCTTAAATTTTTGTTCAGTTCAGTAAAAATGGTAGAAATCAGAAAGTTTTTTTATTTCCGACCGATAAACTATATTTATTCTTGATCAGGGTGACGAGCTGAGTCGATTGAGCTTTGTCCGTCCGTCTGTCAGTCTGATTCTACGCGAACTAGTCTCTCAGTTTTAAAGCAATCAATCTGAAATTTTGCACACAGTTTTCTTTTTGTTGCACACTACTTATATGTCGGAACCGGATCGGATGACTATATCTCATAGCACCCATGGGAACAATCGGTCGAAAAACTAGTTCTAGTGAGGAAAACTTTTTTCTCTACAATTGAAACGCTTCCAAACTTTTTATTCTATGATTTTTTGTAGGTTTTCTATGTTTTTTTATAATTCTGCCAAGTTTGATGAAAATCGGACAACTATGGTATAGCTGCCATTCAAAAGATAGGTCTGAAAAACAGTCTTAGTTAGAAAAACTTTTTGGTTTTTAATGGTTTCACATAATTTTACAAATTTTAGTCCAACTCGGATCACTATATTATATAGCTCCCATACAAACGATTGGTCGGAAAATGGGTTGTTGTGGCAATCAAATTGTATACTCTGTACCGTAGGTACAGAAATCAGCGCTGTTTTCAGCTGCTACTGCAGCATCAAAATTTATTCTGAGTGTATAATTTCTTTGGCACAGAGTATATTATAGTCGTGCTTGACCGACTTTTCTTTTTGTTTTTACCATTGAAAATGGGAAAAGGGGGATCATGAAGTTGTGCGAATGTATGTAACAGGGAGAAGGAAACATTTCCGACCCCATAAAGTATATATATTCTTGATCACCATGGACAGCCGAGTCGATATAGCCATGTCCGTCTGACCGTCCGTCCGTCTTTCTGTAAGAACGTGTCGATCTCAGAGACTATAAGAGATAGAGCTGTAAGAGAGTATGCCGTACGCAGATCAAGTTTGTTTCAGATTTGGAAAATTCCCCCCGTCCCCCTTTTATCACCAAATATTCCAAAGGAGCTTAAAAAGCATCCAAAAGAAATGAAAAATAAACCTCATTTGGATAATTTTTAGCTTTGCGGGATGATTAAAATGATATTAAAGTCATATCCTATCCAAATATATCTTTTTTGTATCAATTATGTTATGTGTGCTTGTAAAAGAACATCCTTATCAGAGATTTGCAGCAGTACTTGACATTGGCAACAAAATGTAGGCAGTCTTTATTCGACTAGAGACATATTTGTGCTTGGGTCATGATGCTCCACTCGTTTTGCGCATTTCTAACACAATTGCAATTGAGAAGTGGAAAAATTTGACTGTTGCTGGGGTTTGTCGAGCTCTCTCTCTTTCTGGCACAACATTAACAACTCTAAGGTGGTTTCAGTTACCTTTAATTAAAGCATGTATTGATTTGTCACCGGATCATAAACGACAATCAGTCACAGATAAACTATAACGACATTAACAGCCATGCTCCGGCTTTCACGTATTTTTGCGAATTACGATTTCAGCAAATTCGTACGATTTCAATTTAGAGCGCTCCGAAATTCGCCAGTTTTTTTCATCGATAATGTTTCATTCCCAACTTGTTTTGTGTCATTTCACATAACAAAAACAGCTGATGAGCGCAACTACTCATGCCATCCATAGTCATATATTGATATATACCATAGCCAAATCGCAAATAGTTGTTTTTGTGAGCAGTTTTCCATCACGCTCAATTTTGTGTCACTATATTAAATAATTGATTAAAATATTGCCTTAGTACGAATTGAGTGGGAGAGTCCGTAAGACAAATCTAGAAAGCTTAGAGAACTGAATAAAAATAGTTCCGTGGGCTGTCTGTTTGTGCATCAACCTATATTTTGCATTTACTTTTCATTTCACGGACTCAGATGTCGCTGGTTTAAATTTCCTAATGTCGGAGCACCAACTTTTACGATTTGGTGATCAAATTGCAATGTTTTTGCGAAAGCGAAAATGGGAGCATGGCTGTAAGTGTGTATTTGATTTGACTGCTTACTTGGGGTATATGTTACACCGCGTCCGCTTTTACAGATTTAGAACAGGTCAACATGTAAAGTTTCTTCCTAACTTTTCTGTATTATCTAACAAAGACAGCCCCATAACTGCAGAAGGTTTTTAGTGAACTTTGTTAAAGCATATCATTATGTTTAATTTCTGCAAGTTCGTTATTTCAGCCACAAAACTATTTTCGACTTAATTATACATTTTAGTTACAACTTTGAACAATAAATTATAACTTTTCCCTCTGCACAATCAAGCTAGGATGTGGCTTTAACCAAACTAGTTTACAAAAAAATTAACCAATTTACAGGCAAAAGCAAAAAAAAAAAGACAAAAATAAAAGAAACAGAATGCATTTGGCATACTGCAGCAGACAGCCCGACCACCTAGACCCAAACTCAGGCACGGGCACAGGCAACCAAACCCAGTCCCAAACCCATACCCAAGCCAAGTCAGTGATACTTGCCATAGCCACACGTTGATAATTAGTTAAAGTTTGTAGTTTCAAATGTGGCTCAGGGCGAGGGAGTTGGGGGAGGAACTCATGTCCCGGTCGTCATGCAATTAATTAAGACTACAAAGCGAACTAGAAAGTGGCGAAACAAGGACTAATTAATGATTATGACAGAATGGGAAACCAATATGCTCCAAAGAGTGGAGACCACAAACAGTTTGGGACAACAAATTGACCTGCAATATGTTGATCAACAGCCATAAAGGCCACAGAAACTTGTTGATTGCTCTATCCCCAACAAAAATATACAAAAATTAATTGGACCACACAAGAAGAAAGGCCGTCGACCACGTCGACGACGACGATGCACAGTGGTTGATTTCATAGGCCAAAAATAAAAACACAAAAGTTTGAATTTGGTCACACTTTGTCTAAAAAATACTGCTTAACATACCAATAAAACTAACTGTAATTTCATTTTTTGTCTCTCTCATTCGTACGTTGCAGTGAATGCCGCTTGAAAATTAGCATTGACAAAAAAATTAAATTTTAATATTAAATCGTGTATAATCAACGTCAAATAAAATGAATATTGAAAATAAAGGTATGTACTATAAAACTGAGTATTTGTTATGTCATTATGTGTTGTGTTATTGTTTTAAAGTTATTGTTTCAAAAGTGATCTGCCGAGTGGTGTATTTTTGTGTATACATAGATTTCAGAGAAAGAAAAAGTTGTGATACCTGTCTTACTACATGTTTTCTTAGTCTATGTTTTAAATTTGAGCTGCAACTTTGTGCTACTCTCTGACTTATTCACTTTTTTGTGTTCGTCCATATTTTGTGTTTGTTGTTTTCGTGCATATTTGGTGCTTTGTTGTGTTCGTCGTATTCGTTTGTGCTTTGAAATGTCAATTGCTCAATTGTGAATTTTTAAATTGAACTTATAATTTGATTAAACTTTTTTTTTAATATATAGGCAACTCATATCAGTGCAAACTGTCACGCTTAAATATTTTTGAGATGTGGTGCTCAGTTATAGGTTAATTTGCTGATAAAGCTAAAAAAGTATATAATGACCTAAATCATAAATTTCAGTCTGATGGTTATGAAATTATTGAAAACCTTTCTAAGAAAGTTCTTGATTACTTATTTACAAAATTTGCTGAAATGTGGAATAAATGCCATAGAATTAAAGCCAAAGTTATTCAACTAAATTCAGGCTGGTTAGCAGAATTTGAAAATATATTTTTAAGCAAATCCAATAAATCATCTGATCGAGGAAGTCCAAAATTAAGTCTCGCAGAGTGCTCAGAAAGAACGAAGCGGCGACGGATAGCAGACTTAGCAGAACTCGATGAGTCAGCTGCGGATGACTCACGCTGGGCTTGCAGCCAACCGAATGCTTTGATTTTTCCATTGATGCTAACCTTTTTCCCTGCTATAACAATATTTTAAGGGAAAAACAGAAAATCTATCCTGAGCTAACAAGCGTTACAGAATCTGAGATTGAAGTTTCGCTACAAAGCTTATTGGACCATACTGCGACGCGCATTTTAAAGTTACAAAGCGATGTAACAGATAAACTTGATAAGCCCTCTAATTATCTCACATTAATAGGGAAATAGGTCCGTCGCGACGGACCGAAAGAGAAGGCACGTCTGTCTAATTAGGTCGAGGCCAGAGAGTAAGCGGGACAAGCATAGCCGGACCGGCCAGATACATCGTCGATCTGTGGGTTTTTGCTTGAATAAAAAATCATGATTTTTGCGCCCCAAAGTATGTTGTATTTACATATAATGTATTTTATTTTATACTATTTTGCTTAAACCTCAATTGCTTATTACATCTAACACTTGTCAGACAATCTCAGTGAATGTACAGTATGGACTAGGTTTGACACCTCAAATCAATTATCTCATTCAAATGGATAATTGTTAACGAAAATATAGTTGGAATACTTAAAAGCGTAAAGAATCAAAATATTTTGCAAGCATAAACGTAGTAATATATTTTAATGACTGTAAGCTACAAAAAGGGACTGCATTTTGCATAAATCCATGTGAAATGCAACGGACCGACACCCAGTTGAGGCTGAAGTCGTTAGGCTGGCAAATGCAAATCAGTTGGCTGTCTATGTAGGTCTCTTGAGTGTCACTCTTAACCTTTTTTCGGTGTCTCAAAAATGGGCCAGACAAAATGTGCCAACATTTTTAGCACAATTGAACGATTATTTTCGATGAACAGCGTCACTATTTCGGCACGTTGTTTTGGTGTGATGCGTTCCATGGTCAAAATTGTACTAGATTGATGTCTCCAAAACATGTCTAACAAAAGCAATCGGTTGGTAAATGTCAAAGTTATTCAGTGTTGCCATACCGACACTTTAGATGGTGCACCCTGTACAAGCCGATCAGGTAATAGATATTCAAGTAGATTAAAGATGGCGCTATTGAGCATACACTTTGGCAGACTTTCTTTCTGCTTATCTGCCCCATCAAAGTGCCTCCGCGAAGTGCAAAGTTATAAAACGAAGATTCAGTCTCAAGTGCCAAGTATTTCTTGCAATTGCATACCAAAGAGACGATTTTAAATTCACAATTTCCAGATAAGACAGATTTTTATATATTTTCCATCGTTTGATTGCACTGCAAAATTAAAAGCAATGGACTAGTTTATGGGTGACCATAAAAACAAACAACACACACAGTTTCGCTTCAATGTGGAGATTAACTCAAGACGATGACTTAATGCGGATAAGGAACAGCAACAACGACAACAACAACTCAGTGACGGACTGGCGCAATGACATCGATCGACGGAAGCTATCAAAATGCTGCAATTAAACGCAAAGCGCCAACAAAAAAGGCAACCACAGCTGTCAATTTTTTCGAGTAAACTGACAGCTCCTGACCACAGCAACAAAAAAAAAAACAAGAAAGAAAGTCGGTCAAGCCCGACTATAACATACTCTGTACTATGATGCAACAATATTGTTGCATCATGCTCTGTACCAACAAAATTATACGCTCAGCATACATTTTGATGCTGCAGTAGCTGCTGAAAGCAGCGCTGCTACTGCGCTGCAGCAGCGAACAGTCTTTTGATCATAACTCGAAAACCGTTCATCCAGTCTTCACCATTCCTTTGACTGATCGATAAATTATTCCTATTACTAAATATGTTTATGTCTAAATGTCTAAATTGCTGGGGCAATAGGGGGCGTGGCCAAAATTGAAAATAAACTTGATCTGCCTGCAGACATAAGAAGTATATGTTCCATACATGTCAAACCTCTATCTCTTACCATCTCTGAGATCTGTGCGTTCATACGGACAAGACTCGGCTGTTGATGCTGATCAAGAATATATACTTAATATGGTCGGAGATATATTATTGATGTTACATACTTTTGCACAAACTTATCACACTCTATGTACCTACGGTACAGAGTATAAAAAGGCCAACATAAACCTGGCCCTGGCCCATACGTACTACGCCGCCCCGAACTGTCAAATTATTTCGATTCATGAATATTAACGCTTCGCCGGACGCAGCCTCCTCCCGAGCCAAGAAGCAGTCGAACGCCGAGTCCAAGTCGTCGACATTCCTCCTTTTTGTGGTGTTTGTGATGATCACCAAATCGTAAAAGTTGGTGCTCCGACATTAGGAAATCGCAAAGTTTTGCCGTTTTAAAGCCGGCGACATCTGAGTCCGTGAAATGAAAAGTAAATGCAAAATATAGGTTGATGCACAAGCAGACAGCCCACGGAACTATTTTTATTCAGTTCTCTAAGCTTTCTACATTTGTCTTACGGACTCTCCCAATCAATTCGCACTAAGGCATTATTTTAATCAATTATTTAATAGAGACACACAAAATTGAGCGTGATGAAAAACTGTTCACAAAAACAACTATTTGCGATTTGGCTATGGTATATATCGATATATGACTATCGATAGCATGAGTATCCACTGCTCATCAGCTGTTTTTGTTATGTGAAATGACACAAAACAAGTTGGGAATGGAACATTATCGATGAAAAAACTGGTGAATTTCGGAGCGCTCTAAATTGAAATCGTACGAATATGCTGAAATCGTAATTCGAAAAAATTCGTGAAAGCCGGAGCATGGTTGATAAATGAATTTATAAATGAAATGAATTTATCAGCCATGCTCCCATTTTCGCAAAAACTTTGCGATTTGATAACCAAATCGTAAAAGTTGGTGCTCCGACATTCGGAAATCGCAAAGTTTTGCCGTTTTTAAACCGGCGACATCTGAGTCCCTGAAATGAAAAGTAAATGCATAATATAGGTTGATGCACAAACCGACCGGCCACGTAAATATTTGTATTCAGTTCTTTAACCTTTTTAGATTTGTCTTACGGACTCATCCACTCAATTTGCATTGAAGCAATATTTTAAACAATTTATTTAATAGAGATACACAAAACTGAGCGAGATGGAAAAGTGCTCACAATAACAATTTGCGATTTGGCTATGGTATGTATCGATATATAATTATCGATAGCATGAGTAGTGGCGCTCATCAGCTGTTATGATGTCCGTCAAAATATCGTCGAAGTTTTATTGTCGAATTGGAACGTTGAAAACTGAAACAAAAGTATTTTTTTTATTTTGTCATTTTATCAGGAACCAATTAACTTTTTAAGACAAATTAAACTGCAAAATATTAAGAAAAGAATAAACTATTGTTTAAAATAAGATTTGGGTGGATTTGAGTATTGCAGGTACTAAAAATATCAGGTTAAAAATTGGTCACCCTAACTAAATATCTCTCTTTCCATATGCACGGAATACCAGCAGAAAGCTAACATATTCAGGATTATTTTGAATTATGAAAATCCTCTCCTCAGTTTTTGAAAAAATTGCTTATCAGTGAACAAGCTGTGAGCGAGTTGTCATTACTGATAAGGCCAGCCATGTTAACCGTGTTGGGTGTGACCAAGAAACAAGACAAATCGACGCTAACTTTTCCTGATGTTGTGCACATATGCACGATATGTCCCCGGATAGGGAAAAATTCAACCTATTTTTACAAATTTTCCCAGAAAGTTTCTCTCCACAGTTTTCCTGAAAATTAATTTTAACTTTTGCATATATATGTCAACAGCCCTTTCTGGGGTAGTATAGGATTTTGTATGTTTGACATTGTTGCACCACTAAAAATAAAGTGAGTTTTTGGTATTATTTAGATAGTTTAAAGATACATCAGCTGTAAAAATTCAGTCGTATTGTCCAATCTGGAAAGTGGTCATTTTAAATTTTGAAAACTTTGACCACGATTTTCGGACCAAAGAAATGGGAGTTCAAATTCATGAATTTTGTAATGGATAAGTACGTTAAATCTTATTAATTTTCAGGCAATTTTGCATGATAAAACGGGATATAGGACCAGATATTTCATTATTTATGTTTCAGTATTTCTGCATATAACTCGTCAACCAATAGACCTATTGACTTGAAATTTGATGTCCATACCCTGCAAGATAATAGCTACAATCCCTGATTCAAAATATTCAAAAATCTCCTTGGGCATTTTCCCAGGCTTATTCGGCTATGCCATATGTACTATGCCAAATATGTACACCTAAGGTAATTTTAAAACAAAATTTTGTAAACCCCAAAATTGTTAAAACCGAGCTCAAATTAGCCCGTTAGAGTACGGCCCGTAAAGCCGCACAAATATTAGGTAGGAAATGTAAACCGTCTAGTACGGTAAAACTATTCAGTCCAGGGGGTGTTTTTTTTAGGTTCGTGTGTATAGACACGCGAAATAGAATCTTGGCCTAAAGGCAAAAACAAAAAATAACAAGAAAGAAAGTCGGTCAAGCCCGACTATAACATACTCTGTACCAAGAAAATTTGTCTTTTGATCATAACACGAAAACCTTTCATCCGATCTTCTTCTTTCTTTCTTTGGCAGATCGATAAGTTATCCTAATAACTAAATATGTCCAGAAGGAACAAGGCATCTATCTTCAAAACTGTGGGAGATATGACGTTTTTTCTAAATTGCGGGGGCGGGAGGGGGCGTGGCCAAAATTGAAAATAAACTTGATCTGCCTGCAGACATAAGAAGCATATGTCCCATACATGTCAAACCTCTATCTCTTACCATCTCTGAGATCTGTGCGTTCATACGGAGAGACAGTGTGAGGAGTAACTCCTCACAGGCCGTGGATTACAGGGTAGCCAAGGCGAATTGGGGAAAGCTCTCTTGGAGTGGTGAAAGAGAAAGCGAGAGAGAGCTATGGAGAGTTGGAGATCAAGGGCCGTGGCCTGAAAGGCCTTGCTTCAACGGAACAGCAGCTGGAAGACGGCGGCGAGCGGGGAGTGGCTGAGAGGCGCAAAGCTAACGGGATCGAATATTCGAGACGGCTGCAAATGGACGATTCGTGTTGCTTGGCAGCACAAAAGCAGCGAAGGGTCCCGTTACAGCGACAGCAGCCGAGGCAGATGAAGCCAGGCAGGCTCCGTTGAAAAATCTAACGGTGTCTGGGATCACACAGGCCCTGCTTGGAGCAGCGGAACGGGGCCTGCGCCCCGGCTATAAAAGGAACGGCTGCCCTAAAGACGGGACAGTCAGTAGTTTACGAGTGCGCGGAGCAGAGTCCATAATTGTGAACCTAAGTGCGAGCGAACGGGAACCGAGAAGGCAGAGTGACGAAATCTTGCGGAAAGTCGAAGCGATTGTCTCGACGTTAATTTGCAAGGAAGTCAACGATAGCCAGTGGGGAGTGGGAAAGTCCTGCGAGGTCGGAGCGAATAGCACGACGATGGCAGACGGGCACTAGGAACTGAGCGAGGACTACGAGTCGGTGTGTGAGCGAGCGCGAACGGGCGAACGTAGAGATCTGAAGTGTACAGTGAATTGTGAACTTAGCCTAAGGCCTATTACAAAGCGAGTTACGCCAACCAAATATAGACTCAAGTACATTTTAAACGTTTGTCTCCTTATTTTGGCAATTCTTCAATAAATTTGTTGAAGCGATCCCGGAGCACCCCTGAGCTACCCCCAGCTGCAAAGGTTCGTTACAACTGGCGCCCAACGTGGTATTGCAAGAATAAGAAGATTAAAACAGCGTAAAAATGGTACGAGCGTGGGTTTATAACCTCAAAAAGGAGGAGTTGGTCAAAAATGCCAAGGAATTTGGGTTGGAAATAAGTGGAACAGTGGAAAACATGAGGAAATAGTTCGGTGAATGGGTTCAAAGCATGGAAAAGGACATAAACGTGGGTCTGAGGATCGACGAATTATCCAGACTTCATGCCAGGAACAGCCCAGCAAAGGATCAATTACAGCTACCAGGGCAAGACCTCGAACTATAGGAATTATCGATACCAAGTATGAACGCTGCAGCAAGAAGTACGCGGAACCAGGAAACTCGGACGTCGTCGGAGCAACCACCAAGGAGTGACTACTCGAAAGTAACCAAACAGGTGAGAATATGGGGCATAAGTTACGATGGACATGGAAAGCCACTAGAGTTTATCGAGCAAGTGGAATGGTCCGCAGACACATTCGGAATTAATCCAAATTGGTTACCGAGAACAATGCCGAAGTTACTAAAAGGGATAGCTCTCAAGTGGTATGTGGCAAATAACCAGCAGTGGACCACATGGGCAGGGTTTTTGGAGAGCTTCCAGGAGTATTTTCTGCCCAGGGATTACTTCACAAAAGTGGAGGACGAGCTGTATAAAAGGAAGCAGGGGGTGTCTGAAAAATTCAAAGTATACATGGTCGAGATGCAAACTTTAATGCGACCACTACGATTAGAGTCAGCTAGGCAGTTAAGCACAATACTAAATAACAGCATACCGGATTTAAGAGCGTTAGTGCTATAATCTGACTCAATTAGTGAAGCTCGCAGACGAATTCGAGGAATTGGAGCGAGACAGGTATAATTTGAGGCAGGAAAGCAGACCGAATAGGTCGCGATTTATGGCAGTCAGCTCTCCTAACACAGTCGGGACAGAATTTCAGGCACCGTATGACGGTTGTCATAGATGTGCAAGGATAGCCTCCCAAGGACACGCGCATGCGGATGGTCAACCGCGCGGAGAAGGACTCATAGAGAATCCCTCACAAGCATGCCGGAGGTGCGGGCAAGCTGGACATTTCGCCCGAGAGTGCCAAGGGGCATGGAGAGAATATTGTTGGCAGTGCGGACGGATAGGGGTAAAGACCTGGCAGTGCTGCAAGCGTTCGGGAAACGATCGTCGACCCGGTTCGCGAGGGACGAACGGAAGTCGGCAGCACCAACCCCTCAGCATTAATAGGAGAATTAAGGGACGAGGGAGCGCATTTGTCTGCAACGGTGCTGATCGGAAAGACAGCGTACAAGGCCACAATCGACACTGGGGCTACCAGTAGTTTTGTTTGCGAAGAAATGTTGCAGAGAATGCGTGGAGAAGGATCGTTAAACCGAGTAAGGAGACAGGTGAAGCTAGCAGATGGCAGGAGCAGCAATTTTTGGCAGCAATTCGAAGCAAGGATAGATTTCGGGAATAAGGAATCGGCAATGGAATTCCTGGTCCTGCCAGGAGTCATAGATGTACTGGTGTTGGGATGGGATCTCCTAGTAAAGGCCGGTTTGAAAGTGGAATGTGCGGGGATGACAATTAAGATCCCACCAAGAGGCAGAAGGAATGGTTGGTTGGAGGAGAAAATATCGGTGGCAGTCGTGGAAATCGAGAATAGTCAAAAAGAACCAATAGTAAGAGATGAGCGTGAAGAAAGTCCAGAAACGCGCGTGGAACAATTTTTGCAAAAAGAATTAGCCGAATTTGCAAACATGAAGGGTCTATCGAACATTACACAACATAGAATAACTATGAAGGACGACAGGCCGGTAAAGCAACGGTACTTTCCAAAGAATCCGAAAATGCAGGCTGAGATAAACAGCAAACTATTGGAAAAGGGATGCATTGAGCCGTCGAAAAGTCCTCATATTTCACCAGTGGTAATAGTTAAGAAAAAGAACGGAAAATGGAGGTTTTGCGTTGATTTTAGGGACATGAATTCACGAACTGAAAAGGATGCATATCCACTGCCTAGGGTGAATCATATCCTTGAGCAATTGAGGGAAGCGAAGTACATACGTAGCCTCGACTTAAAGGATGGCTACTGGCAAATTCCATTGGAGCCGGAAAGCAGACCATTACGGTTCCTGGAAGGGGGCTATTCCAGTGGCGGGTAATGCCGTTTGGCCTCGCATCAGCCCCAGCCACGTTCCAACGAGCACTGGACCAAGTAATTGGTCCAGAAATGATGCCTCATGCGTTCGCATATTTGGACGACATCATTGTGATTGGGCGGACACTGGAAGAGCATATGGAAAATCTGGCGGAGGTATTTTGCAGATTGAAGGCAGCAAACCTCAAAATAAATGTCGAGAAGTGAGAGTTCTTCAAAAAGGAGTTAAGGTACTTGGGGCATATGGTGACTGAGGAAAGTATTAAAACGGACCCGGACAAAGTGGCGGCAATAGCGGAGCTCAAACCACCCACAAATGTCAGAGAATTAAGACAGTATCTGGGGGTAGTGTCATGGTACAGGCGGTTTGTACCGGATTTCGCGTCTATGGTACAACCATTGAACTCTCTACTTAAAAAGGGAGCTAAATGGGAGTGGACGGAGGAAAGACGGAATGTGTTCGAGGAAGTTCGAGCAAGACTTACGTCTGCACCCGTACTGGCGTGCCCGGATTTTGAGAAAGAATTCGTGTTACAAACGGATGCGAGCAATTACGGTTTGGGAGCGATATTGACTCAGTCATCAGACGAAGGAGAGAGAGTTATCTCCAACGCCAGTAGAACTCTCAACGCAGCAGAGCAAAATTACTCTGCTACGGAGAAAGAGTGTCAGGCGATAGTTTGGGCAGTCCGTAAACTTCGGCAATACATAGAGGGATACCGTTTTAAGGTCATAACGGATCACATGGCACTAAAATGTTGCCCGATGGGCATTAGAATTGCAGCAATACGACTTTGAGGTAGTGTACAGGAAAGGCAACTCAACTCAAAAGTGCGAAAAACTAATGTTAGCCGATGAAGGTGAGAGGGTCGGGTGGATTCAGAGAATGGAGGAGAAGATTCAACAGAATCCGCCAAAATTTGCAGACTATTTAAAAGAGTCGGGAAATTTATATAGACATATACCTCATCGAGCGGGACATGAAGAAGTAGCGGCGTGGAAATTGTGCGTGCAGGAAAAAGAGCAGAAAAGGGTGCTACATGAGAACCACGATGCGGCCACAGCAGGGCACACGGGCACAAGGCGCACAATAGCAAGAGTGGCCGCAAGGTATTATTGGCCCGGAATGCAAAGGGACATTCGCAATATGTCGGGAGATGCGAAATATGCCAGAAGTACAAATCGCACCAATTGCAAGCGGCTGAGAAGATGCTTACGCAGATCCCCGAAGAGCCATGGGCAACGGTCTGTGCAGATTTCGTAGGGCCATTGCCTCGGTCGAAGCATGGGAATTCTGTGTTACTAGTACTGATCGATCGATTTTCGAAATGGACAGAACTAGTAGCACTAAGAACGGCAACGGCGGTGGCCTTGCAGAAAGCGTTCAGGGAGCGAATCTTGGCGCGGTTCGGAGTACCAAAGTTGCTAATAACAGACAACAGAGCACAATTCACGAGCAAGGCGTTTAATTGATTCTTGGAAGAAATGGGGGTATCTCACCAATTTACAGCGCCATATACCCCTCAAGAGAACCCAACGGAGCGAGCAAACGGGACGGTCAAGACTATGATAGCTCAGTTTGCAGGCTCCGATCAGAGAAGGTGGGATGAGCTGCTACCGGAACTCACTTTAGCGGTCAATTCCAGTGTGTCTGAATCAACAGGCTACACACCTGCGTTTCTCGTACAAGGAAGGGATCCACGGTTGCCTAATGCCTTGTACGACAACAGCAATCTCGGAACAGGACACGCAAAAAAGGATGCAGGAGAAAACGCGAAGAAGTTAAAGGAGATTTTCGAGGTGGAAAGGAGAAATATGGAGAAGGCAGCACAGGATCAGGCGCGCCACTACAACCTGAGAAGACGCGCTTGGAAACCAGTGGTAGGCGACGAGGTATATGCCAAAATGCACCATCTCTCGAAGGCATCGGAAGGATTCGCTGCAAAATTGGCACCCAGGTATGAAGGTCCCTATTAGATTATAAGCTTCATGTCCCCAGTAATCTGTAAATTGCGAGAAAAAGGGAAACAAAAGCTGAGAACGGCACATATTAGCGGACTAAAACCAGCGAGTCAGGATGAAGAAGAAATCGAGAAAGGGGAGGGAGCATAAAACCTAGAAGAAAATAACCTAAAAGGAGTAAATTCCAGGCAGAAAGGAAGCAAATCTGGATGGAAAAGGGTAAAATCAAAAATCAAAAATAAAATCGAATGTTTGCAGGGTATCGAGGAGGCGACCCCTAGAAAGATGAGAGAAATGCGGCGAAGAGAGCGGTGGCAGCTCAGGCCGTAAGGGGGAAAGGGACGACGATAGTGCCAGGAACCGTTGCAGGGCTCTCTCACAAGAAAGCTCGCAAACAAACGGCATTCTGGCGTGATCGCTGCGCAACCGAGGCTTGATGGCAATGCAAAGCGGAGATGATGGAGCCGCAGCCGGGGTGGAGACCCGCGCGACCGCCAACCCCGATCCCGGAGGTAATCGTCTTGGAGGAGTCGGAGGATGACTGGCAGGGGGAGGAGGCGGGCTCGACGCCGGGCAGGCCGCTGACCCAGGTGCCGGAGTGGGAGGAGCAGCCGCAGATGGAGGGAGAGCAGAAGGACGAGGGTAGGCGGGAGTGGTGGCCAGCGCCAACACCCCACAACAGCCGCCCGACCTTCAAGCGGCAACTCTCGGGCCCGGAACCGGAGCGCCCGCGGGTGAAGGCAGTGCGAGCCTGGAGGTGGGAGGAGCTGCGGAAGAAGGATTGCCCCCCAGGAGTATGGGAGGAAATACGAAGTCGGGACGGAAGGAGAAGTTGGCCCCGAGGAGCCCAGCTGGTGTGGCTAGGAGCTAGGATAAGGTGGGGCCGCGATGGACGGTGAGTGTTCCGGGAGGTGGAGGCGGAGGGACCACGAACGGCATAGAGGGAAAAATAATTATAAATAAAAACACAACATTCACTGTTACATGTTGTGTTTTTATTTATAATTATTTTTTACAAAACAATTTTCGATATCGATAGCGGGCAGCGTGATATAAAAAGATATCGGGAGCAAGGGTCACCCTAGCAGGGGAACGGTCTCACTGGCGGCAGCCTATCGGGATCGATAGCATTATCGATAGCAATGGCGACGGGATGATGTGACCAGAGTTTGGTAAGGGGAAAATGGGAGTGGGGAACTGTCCGGGGAGGGGCGCGAAAATTTAAATTGGGCGGGAAATTTAAATTTAAAAATCGGTAACGGCGATAAGGTCCAATGAGGGGAAAAGGAGCGGGGAACTGTCCGGGGAGTGGCGCGAAAATTTAAATTGGGCGGGAAATTTAAATCTAAAAGTCGGTCACGGCGAGGAAAAGATGAAAGGTTTTGTTAGCAACAAAATTGGCGAAGAAAGGAGGGAGTGTGAGGAGTAACTCCTCACAGGCCGTGGATTACAGGGTAGCCAAGGCGAATTGGGGAAAGCTCTCTTGGAGTGGTGAAAGAGAAAGAGAGAGAGCTGTGGAGAGTTGGAGAGCAAGGGCCGTGGCCTGAGAGGCAAAGGCCTTGCTTCAACGGAACAACAGCTGGAGGACGGCGGCGAGCGGGGAGTGGCGGAGAGGCGCAAAGCTAACGGGATCGAATGTTCGAGACGGCTGCGAATGGAAGATTCGTGTTGCAATTCTTCAATAAATTTGTTGAAGCGTTCCCGGAGCACCCCTGAGCTACGCCCAGCTGCAAAGGTTCAGACAGAAAGACAGACGGACATGGCTATATCGACTCGGCTGTTGATGCTGATCAAGTATATATATACTTTATGGGGTCGGAGATGCTTCCTTCTGCCTGTTACATACTTTTGCACAAACTTATAATACAGTGTGTACCTACGGTACAGAGTATAAATATACAAGAATATATGTTTAAAATTGAAATACGAAAAACTGTATATTCCAATTACATTACTTAAATCTTGGCCCAAGATAGGTCTAATAGATTCAAAATCGGTGGATTCAACCGCCAATGTAATAAATAAGGTTAATGTAAGCTCACCTCAATATGATTTTTAACCTTCGTCCTTGTCAGGATCATCGACAGGACCATTTTTTCGGATGTGACCATATGGTCACGCCAGCACCGCTAGGGTACAGGTATTTTAGCTGTAAAATTAAAGTGTCTTTGGGAAAAATTAAATTAAATGATTTTAAACTTTATTTATTGTGTGATACTCAGCGAAACAGTTTACACAAAGTCCCACATCTTATTTTACGCAAAAAGTTTTGCCAACACTTTTGCATACGTCACCTGCACAACGTCTTCTTTTCTCGCTGGCAGCAACAAAATTATATATTCGATCGTAGCGAATGCTTTTTGAGAGATTACCTTCAAGCCGTGGACGCTTTGGCACTGCTTGGATCGGCATTTGTCCATAGTGTTTGCAATAGTAAATTGCGATTCCTCGTTTGAATTCAAGTTGGGAAAGTATTTTTGAACCTCTTTGTAATTGCCAAGCATAATTGACTGATACGTCGAGTAGCCAAGTAAAAATTGAACTCCACCACTTTATGTTGAAGCAATGAATCATCGAAAAAGAGCTCAAACAATTCGTGAGGCTTTTTATTACGGCAATTGTCGAAATTTGGTTCAGGAAATATTGGCAATGTAACACTGTTTGTTTTCTTGACCCATGTGAACTTTGTGTTTTTATTAGCTACCGGTATTGCTACGCTCGAAGTAGACGGTTGAACTTTTTGCAAGCGATTGGCAAATGGCTTCGATTCCATATCCTCAATTTGTCGCTGTTTCATTGCGTTTTCCATAACTTTTTTAGCAGCTAATTTCTTGGACGTCATTTCATCATGGGATGAATCTGACAGTGAAGTCTCCGTTTCCTGGCACGCGATTACTTGGTATGGCTGATCAGATGGTAAATCACAAGAAACATCACTTATAATATTAAGCAGAACGCATTCAATTTCATTTTCTTTCGGGCCACTCAATTTTTCAATCGTAGTTGAGTCGACATGGTCACCATTTCGTAGAACCATTTCACAACCCGCCATCAATTGGGCTCGACAAACATCATCAATTATACCACCTTAATTTTCTCCGGCATCATCTTCGCCGCTTTTATTTCCATCTTCGTCGGGCGGTTGAAGGTATACGGCATCAATATTTCCACCAAAATTTTCATATTCTTCTTCGTTGCACAACTGTTCCAAGTAATCGGCAACTTCCTGGAGAGTTAATTTCCTGAATTATAATAATTAATAGTAGAATTAGCATTATTGTATAGAAAGATATTCACTTTTTATACACTGAGCAGCACCTGTACCCTAGCGGTGCTGGCGTGACCATATGGTCACACCCAAATGGAATGCACAAATTAACTGAGCAAAATTATTTTTTATCGCGAAACTTGATTTTTGCTTAAAAGAACACATAACAAGCTTTCCATTGATATATAGATCACATATATAGGTTAAGAAAATCAGCCAAAAATAAATAAACTTACTTGCTATTGTCTGCCTTCTGCCGTTTTTGAGAGTTTGGAAAAAAGTAAACAACCTTACGCGCGCTTTTTGAGCATATTCACTTCACTAATATTTCAAGCGGCACAGTTTTGGAAAGCGAGAACAAATTACAGCTTAAAAATGAAAAAAAAAATTCAAATTTGAATTAACGTGCTGTTCACAAAAGCAGTTTTAGTGAACTTATAATAAGTGTGACCATATGGTCACGCTAGCACCATTCGGGTTAATGTGTATTAGCATTTTGAAATTATACCAGATGCACAACAGGTGCTTAATCGAGAGCGTAAGTTAAAGTCGGCCCTGCCCGACTTCGAAATACCCGTTACTCAAGGCAATTAGTGTTTAATAATCTCATGCGGCTCAGATAAGTATGCAACGTTTTTTTAACTCTGCCATTTATTATCCGATCTTTATGAAAATTTGTGAGATTGTACATATATTGGCCACATGCACTACACTGCAAAATCTGAGCTCGATAGCTTACAAATTGTAGGAGATATTCAACATTTTGTATTGCGGGGGCGG
>JAWNNM010002052.1:0-51391 GCA_035044965.1 Lordiphosa andalusiaca | reverse complement strand
CAACAACCACATATTAAAAATGCAAAACACACAACAGCAGCAGCGACACCGAAATAAACCCAATAATTAACCAGCAACAACAGTAGCAGCGACAACAGAAAATGAATAATTAACTAATTACTAATTTACTAGACAACTACAGCAGCAGCGACAACGAAAAAAGGAACACACAAAATTGATGGCAGAGGAGCCCAACATCGAGACAGCTGTTCCTATTGAACAAAGGGATTTGCCGACGTTGCAAGAGGCCTTGCAGGCAAATCCAGCCGATGGACCACGCCCACTCACAATAGCTGAGTACCGGGCTCGACAGGGAAAAAAGGCGATCCGGAAACACAAAAGGAGTGGACAGAGAGTGAAACTCCAGCAGCAACGGCGACTGGTCAAGGAAATGATCCAGTTGACCAAAAATGACTCAGACCGACAACGCTACACAGAGCGTCTTCAACAACTAGATGAGCAGCTTCGCATTGCACAGTGGTTGCGCCCATAGGCCAAAAATCAAAAAATCGATCACGAAATATTTGGGCACAATATATACAAATTGTCTCTTAAATGTTCAAATTTCTTGATGGCAAACCGGTTTTGGCTGAAATTCTAACGGGACTTCTAAAAATAGAATACAAAGTGAGCACACGTGTTCATT
Organism: Lordiphosa andalusiaca; assembly: GCA_035044965.1. Classification (NCBI taxonomy): domain Eukaryota; kingdom Metazoa; phylum Arthropoda; class Insecta; order Diptera; family Drosophilidae; genus Lordiphosa; species Lordiphosa andalusiaca. The sequence goes on along the minus strand of JAWNNM010002052.1, from coordinate 50,745 downwards.
TTTGCAGCACAGCGACGTTAAAATGGTTTTGCGTCACATCAAAGCTGCACTTTAAAGTGGACAAACGTACGCAAATTATCTCCGATTTCAATTATTTAAAATGGATTTTAAAGTTGAAGGTATTTACTTTAATAAGTTCTTCTACTGAAATTAATTTGATTTATTTATTATTTGTTTTTGTGTATTTTTAATTAATACTACTTTTCTGTGTATTGTGAACGTCATTTTGCCTGTTTAGGTAGACTTTTAGATATGTTGCCCCCCGATCCCCCCTTTATAAGTGTTATCAGTGTATTTGTCAATGTTTTAAGGTAATAAAAATGTTAAGTGTAGCTGCATATATTTGCAGATTTGTATATAATCATTAATAATCTCAAGCTCTCTTACTGTTTTCAAGGTCAAATTTTCGACGCAGACTGCTGTTCTTCGTTTGTTTTTGTGATGTTTCTTTTGCGTTCGTCATTTGTGTTGTCATTTCTGTTTACCGAAAATTTTGCTTATTATTTTTTTCAATTTTTATGTTATTGCTTTCGTTAGGTGCTTCATATAACTGTGAATTTTCACGGATGTACATTTTTGATCTTTGGTGCACTCAAAAGGGGACAAATGCAGAAAAAACTCGTGATGTGATTTCTTTAGTAAAAGAAAGTATTGAAAACAAAGGCTACGCAGTTGATATAAATTATCTGGACAATTGTATTAACTACATTATCCATATAAATCCAAATTTTTATCATCAACATTTGACTTGATAGAAGATCGTTGTTAAAATTTTGCATTTAAATTTCAACATTACTTTTAATAATTGAAATAAATGCTTTTTTCTTATTGCAAGAACTAAAGAACCTCATTTGTTTGTATTTCGCAAAGCTTTTGGAAGGGATGGAAGGGGTGGAGAAGGGGGATGGAAGGGGTCGAGAGGGGGAGATGGCTGGGGTATAAGGAAGGAGTTACACTTTCACACATATCTAATGCATCAAAAATGAAATTTAAGCAATTCAACTCTACTGGGAGTAGCTTTGCGTACCATCGCCAAATCAGCCTTACTACGGTGCTATGTGAGCTATAGAAAATAATCGTCCGATGTATCCAATTTTTTTACCATATGCTTAAAATATTTTCTTAGATTTTTGGTAAAAATTTCAAGCCGATATCTCAACGGGAAGTATTTATGGCCGCGGCTCCATACAAGCCCAACCACTGTGCAGTGGTCTAAGATCATACGATTATCCAGCTATGTTCTAAATATCAGAAAGAGACAGCCATAAGGTGAAACCTTGTTTCTCTTTCTATGAAAGGAAAGCTGTTCCCCTTCATGTGTTAAATAAACGCAGCATTACCTCGGAGGTTTCATTGCTTGACAACAGCGCTCGGAGTAACCACGTCCTATTTTTGTCAAATTAAATAATAGCTGAACCACGTGATAGTAGAAAACACCTACTGTACGGTGGAAAAGTGAAAAGTGACGTAGTCACTCCCCAAAATATTATTACACTTTTTTCTTACCGGTACGTCTAAGGTATATCCTATAAAAGTGTTAGAAATATAAAGTTACAGAAATTGATTATTTCATAGTGCCTGTGTATGTGGAAAACCCCAAGTCTGGTCACGGAGTCTTTCTTTCGCTATCGGACTGAAACCAAAACCGGCTCTCCTTCTAGGGAAAATCCCTGGGAACGTATGGGCCGCACCCTAGCGCAAGGGCTGGGATAGCAGCCGAGTCGGACGACCCACTTATTATCATCATTTAATATTATCATAAATTCCGATCAAGATCGACCTGTCTGTAAGAAGCTTAGGAAGAAAATCGTGGCGGCTTAAGAAAGTGAATTGTGCCCGGATCGGTTGACGAGTTCATCTAAATAATATACCTATGGCCAAATGATAGTGGAGTGCGACCCTTTTGACCTGTTTATTTTAATTTTGACTTTACCCCAAACAAGAGGTTCACGTACCACGCGAATCGCCATATAATTGATATGCTCGATAGCCAAGTGTAGCGCACCCAGAAAAGCTCTGCCAATGCATTTGGTTCTTTGGCGTTTGCATATCAGCTGTTCCGAATTCAAATTCAATGCCAAGAAGATCATTATCGTTAAAATTCACGGCCAGCCTCGTCATAATGAAGTTCGCTTTGTTGTTTCCATATCACTTCTATTCGGCCAAGGCTTCTCAAACTGTATGGTTGACATTGATTCTGCTGCTTTGATCTAATGAACAAGGACAAGGACTGTTTAATTTGAATTGCGTATAAATTGAAAGATAAAGTCATAATTAATTTTCCTTCTTAAAAGTTATGCTCGAATTAAGTCATTTGATCAAGATCGGATATCGGGTATGGACATAAATGGAATTTAAAAATAATAGTGTATGTAAACATGTGGAAGCCTGTATAACTTCTTTGAACTCCCACCCCAACAGTTCATCCTCATCATCATCCTTGAGCTCAACGGTCACGAAGTAAGAACGGTTTAAAAGTTGGTAAGAAAGTGGCTTAAATGTCCCATCTTTTTATAATTTTTATACCCTGTTCCCATTGAAAATGGGAAAAGGGGGATCATGAAGTTGTGCGAATGTATGTAACAGGGAGAAGGAAAATTTTCCGACCCCATAAAGTATATATATTCTTGATCAGCATGAACAGCCGAGTCGATATAGCCATGTCCGTCTGTCCGTCTGTCCGTCTGTCCGTCCGTCCGTCTGTCCGTCTGTCTGTCTGTATGAACGCGTCGATCTCAGAGACTATAAGAGATAGAGCCACAAATTTGCACGAAGGTAGATTTATGCTGTACGCAGATCAAGTTTGTTTCAGATTTGAAAAATTCCACCCCGTCCCCCTTTTATCCCCAAAAAACCTAGACCTCCTCTAGAAATCCTTGACCTAAATAGCCGTCAGATCCACAATTTTCAAGTTAGAGCCTCGTGGTTTAGTACACATCAAGCTAGGCCCAATATCTATCTATTCTGAAAAGTACAATCAGATCGGACAAAAAACACCGGAGTTATAAGCGAAACAGTTGAGCTGATAAGAGCACCCCCCCACTTGTTGGTCAGGACTAGAAAAAAGTGTTGCATACATTTGGGATAATGTTGTTAAATTCAAAAACAATTAAATGAAAACAAATGAACAGGGTATTTTGTGGTCGGGAAACTCGACTGCAGCGCCCTTACTTGTTTATTTTGAATTTGCATACATATGAGAATTATGAAAACAAAAAAACTTTAATGATTAATTAGTCGACCCCTTTAATTTTGAACTCTGCCCATATTCCGAATTTGAACCTTATACTTTTCTATACCAATTAGACATTTAAATTGTAAATTTAATTATATTTTAAAACCCAATTTTGAATTGTATCTACTTAAATCCTTAATCTATATGAAACATGATTTACATGGAATCAAACCTAATCATTTTCTTTAAGTCAATTTAATATTAAATAATGTTCTAAGACCATTTAGGTGGTTCGTCCTGAGTAAAGCATGAAGAGGTCAAGCGACACTAGTATCCGTTGGGAGCTCTAAATATTCCCCTCCTTAGTTTTTCTTTTATATTTTAGTATGCTCCTTTTGAACTTTAGCGAGCTAGCAAGAGCATAGCTAGAGGTGCACATCTCGAAATCCAGCCCTACATCGATGTGTTAAAACAAGAAAGATTACAAATGAACAGCCGTACATTTAAACACAGCACATTATACATTACATAGGGCACTCTTGGTTCTGCTTTATCTGACTGACTGACACCAACTCAAAGAAATTCTCAGCACCCAGTAAAAGATCGACTCTCTGGGGCTTATAAAATTCGGGATCTGCATGCTTAATGTATTTGGAAAATTTAGACTCAGCCAAATGGTTTTACTAACTTTGCTGGAAACCTGAAATTGTTCTCGCGAGACTTTACAGACGTACTAACTTTCTTATTGACTTCAGCCTGGAGTTGGCCAATTCCAAGTAACTTTATAAAGACTTTTTCGCGTTTTAACTGAAGTTTGTTTGAGAGTTCTTCGGTCATAAAATTGATTTTTGACCCTGAGCCTAACAGAGCTCTTGCTATTATGTATTCCCCATCCTGACGTTTGACACGGACGATTGCAGTTGCGAGAATAATTTCGTTTGGCGATGATGTATGCATCGCAACGGACGGTGCAGGGGGTTCTCGCCCTAATTGGGTACCCTGCTGAGAGGATTGGAATCTGTGGAGCAATATGCTATGTGGCTTCTGACAGATTCGGCATTTTTGGCTTGTACATTTCGAAGAGCCATGTCCTTTTCTTAAACAGTTTATGCATAAAGAATCATTCTTTACATGTTCAAACCTTTGCTGTACTGTTAGATTTTCATTCAAAGGACACACTTGAATGTTGTGCTCTATTGCTTTGCAGAATAAACGAATGTAATCATTAGAATCCTTTGATTAAGTGGTACACTTAAGCGAATGGTTTGTATTTCGATTTCCTTTGTCTGGTTTACGATCATTATTGGTCCATTCGGTCCACTTAGGAATCTTTGAAAAATCTAAATGCTCATCCCATTTGATTTTAGTTTTATAATCCACCTTAGTCATTATTGAGTGAATGATTTTCTCAAGATTTCCTAGAGACAATAATGAGTCATATACTGCAGACATTGTATCAATTAGCTGCCGCAATGCTGCTGCCGATGAGTGTGACATTCGAGGGATCTCAAATATTTTTGATATATTATCAAGAAATATTAGGCAGTCATTGGGCGATTTCAGCAGATAAATCTGATTTGCGATTACTGATTTTCGATTAGGGACTACTAATGATTATTTTCTGAATGTCCCTGATTGCTAAGTTGGGCCTTTTCCTGGCTTTAGTACAATTCATCAACTCATTTAATGCACATTTTTAAGGGCTTTTAAAGTTGTCAGGTTGTCAGTTAATTTTTATTTTTGGGGTAAACAGTAAAAAGAAACAGAAGAGCAATCAATAAACTGTCACCAATCACATATTTTGTATGATTCCATCTCAGCAAACATGATCATTGTATCATCTTATCAATCATTGTATTCTGTAGGTTAAATCGGTCATCATAAATCAGTAATCGTAAATGGGATTTGTCTGCTGAAAACGCCCATAGTCACAGAGAAGTTTAAGACTAGCCAAAGCTTTGGGATAGTTTCTATCTGATATTTGAAACGCCTTTACATTACCCAAAGCTTCTCCAGATAAGCCAGAAAACCAACAATTTAATTTACTGACGTCTGGAAATGACGAATGCTTTGTTAAACAGGCTAATAAAGTTTTAATATTCAGCATACTTCCCATCAAATTTAGGCAATGAAAATTTCGCCAACCGTGTATGCGGATCTGCCACAAATGCGCACTCAGCAATACTTGCATGTTTTTCATGCGGGATAAGAGTCTTCAATTGAGCCTTTGTACAGCTGCATAGTTCTTCTAATTCTTGCGATAGTCGTCAGTCTCATCTTTATTTTCTATGCTACCGTGTGATCTTAAGACATATTTGATGTGTTTGCTCAATAACTCTAAACGACATTCGAGTTCAACTTTATTAGTTGAGATTGTTCGGGATTCAATTCCCTTTTTTATTCGAAGAATACCTTTGACGAGACTCCTGCGTGTCTTAACGAACGCCTATTTATCCTCAGCTGGTAAAGCGGGGGCCATGGTGCTTAGTGACTAAGGTCAGTTTAGAAATTTGGTATGCACCTTTTATTTATGTATACGAAAGTACATTTCTTAATTGGAAGTACAATAAAAGTTGAAATGAACGAAAAAATGCGAGTATTTAGCAGCAATTGCTTAAAACCACATGCTAACATGTTTGCCTGTAAATCGCACGCTAATTAATTTTTAGCGACATGTAAATGATTATGTATTCTTGTAGGTTCTAAAACCTTCAACTTCATACAACTATTTTCCAAAACTTTTATTTTATTGATATGGTTGCACAAATGTTTGAGAGGCTATGTTTTAATCTTGCAGGGTGTATGTGGAAAAAAAAAATGAGGTTATGTGTCTATGTCAGCAATTCCTCACTTACCTCACTTTTAATGCCATTGGAGACAGGTGTACGTTTACCCTTTTACAATGCCGGCAGCCACAATTATTCCACCGGCAATGGTCCAACTCCAACGAATGGTAACAGCTTGGTTATGGGCGACTCCAGACTCCAAATGGATGACTCCAGACGTCTCACAGGCTTGGTGTAAGGGCAATCCTCTAAATCCGCGTTGCCGGCTCTACTTGGCCTCTTATGAATTTGAGCAACTAACTATTTAAGTCTCTGTTCGGGCGCCTGTGAAGAATCGTATGGTTTTATATGATAAATAAAATGGACACAATTAGTTAAGTTTCTCAAATTTCTTATAGCTTTATCCATGCACCTCTTTTCTTCAGAATCGGCAAAACAAGAGAGTGTGAAGTTTACTGCGGTTAGCCGATCTACGATAGTTGATTACAATTCATTCGATTAAGTTTAAGTTCAAATTTAAAACTAAGAATTGCGCTAACACCACTTATAACACAGTAACGGCTGGTCGGATTTTCATGATATTTGATTTGTTTGATTTGTAGCTCCACCTAACAGAATCGCTTATAAAAAGTATTTACATAAATGGTCCAAACACCGGTAAATCCACCTAACAGAATCGCTTATAAAAAGTATTTACATAAATGGTCCAAACACCGGTAAATAGCAGTCTGTGACTGACACTCGAATTGGTTGCTTTGTTTGTTGTGTTTGTTTTGTTTGATTTGTTGGAACCAGAAGACCTAATCTTTACCAACAAAGCCGTAATGCAATTAGGATGAAAGACGACAAATTGCACGAGAGGAGCGCCGAAAGGATGAGCAGATTACGTGTTTCTTTATCACAAGAGCAAAGAGAGGCAGCACGTGAAACGGCCCGGAAGGAAATGAGAATTCAACGAGCTTTTCGCAGAGATCAAGAACGAAATAATCTTCGACGCGCAAGAAGAAATGCTTAAAGTGTTGATTTGTATCGAGCGACGTTTCTATACGATTACACAATTGATTACAGCTCGAGTACTGTCGTTAGCATTGGTCCAATGGACGTTGTTTTCGCGCATTGTAGTTTGCTGGAGAAACGCCAGCTGAGCCATTGCATTCATTGCTTCGTGGCGAAACTTCAGAGTCACGATATTTTCTAGCGAACACTCAAAAATACAACGGCTGTTTTCAAATGACATTACAACCTGTTGAAAATACATAGCATAAATTTTTGCAAATATACTTCATGGGCAATATGGAGGAACAACTTGATCGGCGTCAAGAGATAAACACAGCAGTTTAAAGAGTAATTTTTCATGATCTGTAGCAACCACCTCATGAACATCATTCAATGGTCAGGCTATTTAAGACTGCGTTGGAGCGCATGCCAAATGATGACTACAAAGTCGTGATTAGAGCGGATAAAGGCTCCAACAATAGATGAAGTTGCAATCCTAATTATTGGAGAAAACTTGGAAAGACGCGATATTTTACTTACACGTCACGATACTGGGCAACTGCAACAAATATATGAAACACACCGTTCATGTGACCCGTTGCAATGCCCGCTGATGTTTTGGCAAGGAGACGATGGTTATCACTTTAATATCAAGATGACAAATCCATTGAATGGTGAGGAAACAATAAGAAGATTAGCTCGATGAATTACTACGGATATTTTTTGATGATTCGTCATAATGCGGACAATTATTTGCTGCGATTTCGCCGATTGCTTCAGCAATATTATGTTGACATGTACGTAAAAATTGAAACGGAGCGCCTAACTTTCATTCGTTTGAATCAAGTTAAACTGCGATCGGAAGAGTATATTGATTTACGCGATGCAATAGCTACCGAAGGAGATGCATCTAATGTTGGTCGATGGGCAATTCTGCCGGCGACTTTCACAGGTAGCCCGGACAATGTGCAACTAAAAGTTGGCTCGGTAGTCATCATGCTTCGAAATCTAAACCAACTAAAACTATGCAATGGAACTCGATTTTTGATAAGAAAATTAATGGCCAATATGATTCACGCGGCGATTATCAAAGGAAAATTTAAAAGTGAAGAAGTTCTCATTGATCGATGATCCCAACTGATTTGCCCGTTGGGTTTAAACGAATTCAATTTCCGATTCGACTTGCATTCGCCATGACGTTTAAAAAATCACAAGGCCAGTCATTAAATATTTGTGGTCTAAATTTGGAAAATGATGTTTTTCTCATGGTCAACTGTACGTGGCATGTACACGTGTCGGCAAACCCTCTGCTTTATTTATTATTGCCATATTTTTATCACAAGGTTCTTTAATGAAACGTATTAATCATTTATTTATTTTTAAACTATTGAATTTAATAAATTGTGTACTCACATTTTATTAAGTTAACTCACTACAGTTATTTATTGTTAGGCGGTACGAAGTTCGCCGGGCCATCTTGCTTTTCAAACGGATGCTATATACACTGACTTTAGCAAAGCTTTTGATTCCGTTGATCGCCAACTTCTTTTCCACAAACTGTTCGTGCTTGGTTTCCCGCCTAAATTAGTAAATTGGATCATGTCTTATTTGCGTGATCGGTCCCAAAGAGTTAGTTTTAACTCTCAGTTTTCTGTACCCATTCGCGTAACCTCTGGTGTTCCCCAAGGCAGTCATCTTGGACCTCTGCTTTTTAACTTATTTGTAAATGATATTCCGACTGCGATATCTCATTCTTATGTTCTAATATATGCGGACGATCTCAAGCTTTGTCTGTCTTATGATGATCCAGCTTCACCCCTTCTCCTACAAAAGGACCTAAACTCCCTAAATAATTGGTGCAAGACCAAATGTCTGCCTCTCAACAAAGAGAAGTGCAAATATATTACTTTTCATCGTAGCACGCCTTATCTTTATGATTACATGATTGATGATAAGTATCTTGAACGCATCTACAAAGTTGACGACTTGGGAATACAATTTATACGCAAATAATGTTTCAATGGTCATATATCGGTCATTAAAAATAAAGCGATGGGAGATCTTGGCTTTTTCAAAAGATGGTCTAAGGAATTTAACGACCCATATGTCACCAAGCAATTATATGTTTCTTTGGTCAGACCGATTCTTGAGTTTGGATGATGTGTCTGGTACCCACACTACTAAAAATTCCAGGACCAACTCGAATCTGTACAGAAACAGTTTTTAATTTTTGCTCTCCGTGGCCTAAATTGGGATTATAATAGGCACCTACCTCCATACGACCACAGACTACGCTTGTTGGATCTTCCAAACCTCAAAAATCGTAGGATTTAACTTAGTGTGCTTTTCCTTCACAAGCTTCTGTCAGGTGAGATTGATTCAAGCGCTCTGCTTAGCCAAATAAGTTTTGCGGTTCCGGCTAGAGTAACACGGAACTATGTCTCGATTTATTTACATTCTTGTATCACAAACTATGCTCATCATGAACCGTTTCGAAATCTATGTCTAAACTACAAAAATTACTATTATCTCTTCTCTGTTAACTCTAGTATTCTTGAAGTAATAAATAATCTACTGTCAAACTTAAATTACTAATGTTCACAAGCAGTTTGACTGAACTTTGTTAAACTATAAACAACAAATAAACAAGACTGTGGGTTTAGCGACCTGGTTTGATTTTAATCAAAGTGGATGTTGGCTGCCTCAAGGTCGGGTTAATTATAATTCAATAATTAACAGAAATCAACAAAGATTTTTGTACATATGGAGAGTAGAGGTTACTCAGACAGACTGTTTCAAAAAAATTCCCATTTATTCTTATGAGTGAGTTTTCTACGCTGTCACACCATTAAACGGTAACGGACGGCACGCCGAAATGTATTTTTTATTTTTATTTATTTAATAGAGTTGACAAAGTAGCTGTCAACTTAGTACAAATTATTAATCCTAATCCAGCCTCCGTCCGAGTTAGGACTATATTTTTACGATGTGCTCCGACTCACATCAAGTGGGCGGAGGCAAAGATTTACATATGTTGAGACGATAAGTATGACAAAATATTAAAAACATTAACAAATATGGATCCCTCAGAATTTAACAAATTGTATAAATCGTTATATATGTGTCATTCCATGTGAAATCAACCACCCGAAATTTTTTTATGTCAAAAAAAAAAAATTGCTCTTCCCGCCTTAAAGCTCTACTCATCGAAAGTATATTTCTATTTTTTGACATCCCCACCACTAACAGTTCGCGAGATAAACGACGAAGAATATAAAACTTTGAAAAATTATAGCTTTACAGTGTGACGCACTAGACTAAGTGCGCCCCGAAATCTAACTGTAAGTCCCCGAGCACTGAAGCTCCCACAAAATGAGAATTGGATCTCGGCCAACTGGCCAATAATATGTTTTGTTATTAATATGATTAAAAATTAAGCTAAAAGAAAACCCCATCCCCAAACGATATTATTAAGCTCAGCACCGTCACCAACACGAACCAGTTCCAGTTCATCGAAGTGACACCACTAACAGGCCCGCGCTGGTCACACTGTTTGACGCGACGATCGCCGACACAATTTTGGCGGCCGGAAGAAGGTTTTGGGAGTTGCCGGTGAGCAGACGTAAAAAGAAAAGACCAGAACAAGTGACAACAAGAACAGGCAACAGGAACAACGACAACAACGGTAAACAATAGCGGCTGCTGATCTTACCCTACTGGTTCTACTGGCCCTAAGCATAGTTTTCGTCGCCGCCTACCAATATGTTTGCCAGGTCGTCACCTGAAGTATGTGCGGCAAGTTTCACTTGCCTTGGTAGAGTTTTTCCGAACACGTGATCCAGGTTTTCACCTTCCATGTGGTTCTACTGGCCCTAAGCATAGTTTTCCGTCGTCGTCTACCAATATGCTTGCCAGGTCGTCACCTGAAGCATGTGCGGCATAGTTTCACTTGCCTTGGTAGAGCTTTTCAGAACACGTGATCCAGGTTTTCACCTTCCATGTGGTTCTACTGGCCCTAAGCATAGTTTTCCGTCGTCGTCTACCAATATGCTTGCCAGGTCGTCACCTGAAGCATGTGCGGCATAGTTTCACTTGCCTTGGTAGAGCTTTTCAAAACACGTGATCCAGGCTTTCACCTTCCATGTGGTTCTACTGGCCCTAAGCATAGTTTTCGTCGCCGCCTACCAATATGTTTGCCAGGTCGTCACCTGAAGTATGTGCGGCATAGTTTCACTTGCCTTGATAAAGCTTTTCCGAACACGTGATCCAGGTTTTCACCTTCCATGTGGTTTTACTGGCCCTAAGCATAGTTTTCCGTCGTCGGCTACCCATATATTTGCCAGGTCGTCACCTGAGGTGTGTTCGGCATAGTTTCACTTGCTTGGTAGCTCCTTTTAGTACACGTGGTCAAGGTTTTCACCTTCCATGTGGTGCTGCTAGCCGTAAGCATAGTTTTCCGTCGTCGTCCACCGAGATGCTCCTCAGGTCGTCACCTAAAGCGTGTTCGGCACAGTTTCGCTTGCCGTGGTAGATCTCTTCAGGACACGTGGTCCAGGTCTTCACCTCCCATGTGACGCTACTAGTCCTAAGCATGGTATTCAGTCTTCGTCTCCTAGTATGCTGGCCAGGTCTTCACCTGAAGCATACTCGGCACAGTTTAACCTGCCGTGGTGGACCTTTCGAGAGGTGGACCAGGTTTTCATCTTTCATGTGGCTCTTATAGGTTCTAAACCCAGTATAAAGTCTGCATCTTTCAGAATGCGGGGTAGATAGTCACCCGCAGTGTATGGAACATAGTTTCGTTTTCTCTAGCCGATCTTCCCGGACCACAGGTTTCAGAATGTCTCCGTACCGGTGGCGCTGACAAATTTCCCATTTCTTAAGTCACGTTCCCGGACCCTGGACTAGGCCACCGCCTGCTAGGAGGGCTCATGCTCAAATTTCTTTCGACCAACTCTTAGGAAGCTTCCTTTTCTATATTAGTAGCAACATTTCGGATCAAACCTACCAACTTCCGCTTGATCCCTCATCTCTATGCCCCTATGTCCCAGCACTTTAACAAATAAAGTTTGTAAGTGATCCTAGCTAGTCTGAGACCAACCCCAGCCTAAGAAACACTTCCTTACATGGCGCCCGAGCAGGGACACTGGGTCTAATTAGAGATTTCCATCCTCCGTGGTCTAAAAAAACCATCAGAAACAAGTTTTTATTTCAAGGAAAAGAAGCCAAAGGTTAGAGAAAAGAAAGTGGAGCATTTTTCAGGATGAAACACATGGGGAAACAGAGTTAGAATAAGCATAGAACATCAACAGAGAAACAGAGTTAGAATAGCATAGAACATCAACAGAGCAACAGAGTTAGAATAAGCATAGAATAACAACAGAGCAACAGAGGTAGATTAAGCATAGAATAACAACAGAGCAACAGAGTTAGATTAAGCATAGACTATCAACAGAGCAACAGATGTAGATTTAGCATCGAAAACACCAGAGACAAAACCCAAAAACAGAAAGTACAACCACTCACACACACACGTGAACATGTAGCAGATGAGCCCAGGTCTGAAAGGAAAAAAAAAGCACGCTTCGATCCAATAACGCAAAGTACAGTCCCTCCCAAGTACCAAAATCTCTCTTCAAAATATTTCCACTCAGTCTTATGCACCCTGAGTCAAGTCAATACGATAGCCACGTGGGCAAAACGATCTTTGTAAATTTCGACACCCTGTACTAACCAATACAATAAAAATAAAAAGTTTTCCATTGATTTTTTGACGTGGGCGCCGTTCAGCGAGAGTGAAAATAACGGATTCAACTAATCGTATTGCTCATGGTTAGCCGAAAACGGAAATTTCTCTGTGGGGAGGTCGGGTGTTGAGAGCCGAATGTTTCACATCGGTAGCGAGAGCGACAACGAAGAGCTGGTTAGCTATATAAGCAGAGCTGAAGCAGCACCGGGCAGTGAAGTTACAGCAGTCAAAGCGTGAACATCGGACCAAACAAATCTCCTCGAGTGAAAGTCCTTCGGTGTATCCTGCCCAGTTCAAATCCACAACGAGTCCTTCAAGACTGATCAAGGCTCAACAAACGAGTATCCAAGGAAGTACTTCGGTATATCCTGCATAAGTACAACGCAGCAACGAGTCCTCCCTCAACGAGTCCTGGAGCGTCCAAGCAAGTTCGTCCCTAGACACAAGCTTCCCGTGATCAGTGCCGAGTCCTTTAGTGTGAAAGCAAATCCTGCGCTAGGACACAAAAGGGTCTCACCCACACCATACGAAGGCCCAAGTCTATCGCGACCCTGAAGAAGTTGTGTTAAAGTTGACCACTAGGGCACCACGAGTCTCACTCCTGTCCTACACGTGTACACAAGGGAACATAACTCAACCTAGAGTACCACTAGAGCCCAGCCACGCTGGTTAGTTCCGACCCACGTGTTTCACACAGGTCTTCCCTCATTTTGAGAATCGCTCAGCATCCCTGAAAGTAGGCAGCCATCATGGGAGTCCGTTGGATCAGTTTTCTGAGAAAAGCTGAACTAGAATCCATTGCAGGAGAGTTTGGACTAGAAGCTATCGGGACTGTAGAGGAATTACGCGCAAGATTATCCAGCTTCGTCGCAAGAAAAGACCATTCCCCAGAATTGGCCGCTCGGCTCACTGAAATGGAAGAAACTCACACGAGTCAACTGCTGGACCGGAAATCTCGCCCTGCGTCTCCGGCAATCATGAATCACGACTCCAGTGGACCATCTGGATCCTCATATGGCTCCGCTACCTCATCTGACTCTCAACGCGTACCCGTTCAGGTGTACAACCCCCAAGGTGAAAAATTTCCAGAAGTAAAGACGATACCGAAAGCCAAGAATCTGGAAAAACCAAGCCACACTGGTCGAGAAGAAATTTCCTATGCGGTCCTAGCAGAAAAGTTGAGGAATTGGGGAATAATCTTCGATGGAACGACTGATCCTCTGAGCTTCATTCATCATTTGGAGGAACGAGCCACGTCATACAACGTGGATGTCCGGAAGATGCCCTTGGCGATTCCGGGATTACTGGCCGGCACGGCGGAACACTGGTTCAGGACCAGTAACCTACAGGGAGAATCGTGGGAGACATTCAAGTCAGAATTCCTGGAGTTCTTCTTGCCGCCGAGGTACTTCCAACGCCTTGAGGATGAAATCCGGAGTAGATGTCAGCGGAAGGGGGAAAGCTTTAAGGAATACCTGGTGAGCCTACGGCTCATGATGCACAGAGCAGCATACCGAAAAGACCAAGAATTGGAGCGAGTCTATGAGAATTTGCTACCAGAATACCAACTTTTTACACGGCGACATGAGTTCGAAACGTTAGAGAAGCTCACCTCCTTGATAGTGAATTACGAGATAACACGCGACCGAGATATAGCCCGTCATAATCAATTAGTACTCACACGCCCCTCGTCTAGCCAGTCTACTAGTTTTCCGACCCAATCTTTTCAAACACTTACGAATCAAAACATTCCACCACTAACACTGTCTCCTCAGGTCAAAGTTATTCACGAACCGACTCAGCCCGTTGATGTTCGGACCGCTTGCAGAAATTGTGGCCAACCGGGACATTTCGCAAAAGAATGCAAGAATCCACAGCTCTTGTTTTGCTGGGACTGCGGACGAAGAGGAGTACGAACCATTTCATGCTGCCGACAGGGAAACGGACAACGTCTCCGCCCAACCGGGGAAAGGACGGCGACGACACGTACCCAACCCCAGAACTAGGCGGCATCTTACGCCACGAGGCTGGTCGCATCATCGCCATGGTGACCGTCGATGGCCAGCCTTTAGAAGCCACGATCGACACAGGTGCTAGCCGTAGCTTCTTGGGCGAACGGGCAGCACGATTGATAGGAACTCCACAGAACAAACGTCCCATTCGAACTCAGGTAAGCCTAGCTGAAGGCTCGAGGAAGGAAATCACTCAGTCAGTTGTGGCCAAGGTACACCTAGGACAGCGTTGGGTGTGTCTCCCAATCCTAATTTTGCCATCCATGACCGAAGACCTCATACTAGGATTAGACTTCCTGGGCGGTATTGGTACTACCTTGCAGTGTGGTCAAGCAGCGGTGCAGCTTCGATTGCCACCCATGGCACCCGCTACGTTTAAGCGACCTACTCTCGGAATCAGCCAGGAAACTACTCTGGAGACCCAGCATGAGCCAACGAGGCCTGACGCACAGCGAATTCCACGGTTCTCAACCTGGTTACCAACTACGTGCTCAGAAACTCAGCCGATATCACCAAGCCAAGGAACTAACCAGGAACTACAACCTCTAGAGTCACCGATAGCGACGACCCAGGAGCAACCCTGGCCACCAGCGCCAACCACGAGAAAGACACAAGACACCGCAGCAAACGAGAGTTCATTAGCCCCGCCAGAGGATCCCATGGACCGGCCCCAGACCAGCCAATCGAGTACTACGCCAAATAACGACTCCGTCGTAAGCGAAGCCATTCGGAATAACCCATTCAGACGAACCCCAAAACCTGTGGAGCAATCGCCGGAGACACGGCCAACCAAGTCTACACACAGACGCTTCTGCAAAGCAAAGCAAGACTCGACAACACAGTCCCAGCTTAGAAACTTGAAACCCCAACCGTCAGACGTGGCTCATCATAGAACTAATGACCCCTCACTCGCTACCCCGAACACACCCACCCATACCGCTTCCGTAGTTGCTTCTGGAGGTGTCTCCCCAGGAGAACCACTGGACCCGTGGGTGAATGAGTTCCTGGAAAATGAGCTTCAACAATTTGAAGGTTTGATTGGCGTATCCCCAATAGCCGAACACCACATTGTGATGCGGGACAATAAGCCCATAAAACAAAGGTACTATCCAAAGAACCCGGCCATGCAGCGGATCATCGATGAGCAGATAGACGAATTATTGCGGAATGATTGCATCGAACCCTCACGGAGCCCTCACAGCGCAGCCATAGTACTCGTTGGGAAAAAGACAGGGGACATGCGGCTGTGTATGGACTTTCGGACCCTCAACGCACATTCAATCCCAGACGCGTACCCTCTGCCCAGAATAACGCACATATTGGAGAGGCTGAGGAATGCACGCTTTATTTCGACCCTGGATTTGAAGAGCGGTTATTGGCAAATCCCCATGGCCAAAGATAGTAGAGAATGCACTGCCTTTACGGTGCCCGGTAGAGGACTCTTCCATTGGAAGGTCATGCCGTTTGGTCTCCACTCAGCTCCCGCTACTTTCCAGCGCGCCCTCGATAGTGTCATCGGGCCCGACATGGAACCAAACGCATTTGCTTACCTCGACGACATCATTGTCATAGGCGCCACATTGGAGGAGCACTCCGCAAATTTGCGAACCGTGTTTCAACGACTACGAGATGCGAACCTGAAGCTAAACCGGAAGAAATGCAGCTTCTTCCAAAGGAGCTTAGTCTATCTGGGACACGTGATAAGCGAAGCTGGGATCCACACAGACCCTGATAAAATCGCAGCAGTACGAGAACTGCAGCCCCCAACTTCTTGCAAGGAGCTTCGCCGATGTCTCGGCATTGCATCGTGGTATAGGAGGTTTGTACCGAACTTTTCATCGATTGTCCAACCTATGTCCATATTGCTGAAGAAGGGTAAGAAGTGGGTCTGGAAGGAGGAACAGCAACATGCATTTGAAGAGCTCAAGAGACGACTGACCGAGGCTCCAGCCCTGCATGCCCGGATTTTAGCGAAAAGTTTCATTGCAGACGGACGCCAGCGACTACGGCCTGGGAGCCGTACTGACACAGCAAATCAAGGGAGAAGAACGAGTCATCGCCTATGCCAGCCGAAGGTTGGTCCAGGCAGAAGAAAACTACTCCGCCACCGAGAAGGAGTGTTTGGCGATCGTGTGGGCTATCAGGAAGATGCGATGCTACTTAGAAGGCTACCGCTTTGATGTCATCACGGACCATCTAGCCCTAAAGTGGCTCAACTCCATAGACAACCCCACCGGAAGGATCGCACGTTGGGCCCTGGAGTTACAACAGTACCAATTTGACATACACTACAGACGGGGAAAACAAAACATTGTCGCCGACGCATTGTCTCGTCAGCCACTCGAGACCTTGCAGCGTACCCAGGAGGACCTTCCAAAATGCAAATGGTGGAACAGGATGTTGAGACAAGTCCAGGAGCAACCCGGTAACTATCCCGACTACTTCCACGAAAATGGACAGCTGTACCGCAACCTTGGTCATCGACCCACCGAAGAGGATAGCTTTCCTTGGAAGCTGTGTGTTGCCCAAGAACATCGTCGACGGGTACTGGAAGAATGTCACGACCACCCCACAGCCGGCCACCTCGGTATCCGCAAAACCATCACAAGGGTGACCCAACGATACTTGATACGGCCAGGATTGTTCCGGGATGTCGCGAGATACGTAAAGAAGTGCGAAGTCTGTCAAAGGTTCAAGGTGAGTCAGCTGAAGCCCGCCGGACAGATGCATACCCGCCAGGTGGTGGGACCATTCCATACTCTGTGTGCCGATTTCATCGGCCCGCTTCCCCGTTCCAAGCATGGTAACACCATGCTACTGGTGTTCTTCGACCTATTTTCCAAATGGGTGGAACTGGTCCCGTTGCGGAAAGCTACTACGGTGCATTTGGAAAGATCGTTTCGGGAACGCATCCTTAGTCGATTCGGTATACCTCGCACGTTCGTCTGTGACAATGGCTGTCAGTTTACTAGCCGAGCTTTCAAAGCATTCTGCAAGAAAGCGGGGATGGAGCTTCAACACACGGCACCGTATACACCACAGCAGAACCCAACCGAGAGGGCCAACCGGACCATTAAAACAATGATAGCGCAATTCATACAAGGCAAACAAAACTCTTGGGACGAACTCCTCCCCGAATTAAGCCTCGCGATCAACAGTTGCGTCTCGGACACTACAGGGTTTAGCCCTGCCTTCTTGATTCAAGGACGAGAACCACGCCTTCCCGGAGCCCTCTACGAGGAAGTTACCCCAGCAAGTCACCAACCTACCGAAACCCCCGACGCCAGGGCAGAGAGGATGAACGAAGTCTTCCAGGTAGTGAGGGACAACTCACAACGTGCGGCACTGGATCAAAGCAAGCACTACAACCTACGAAGAAGAGAATGGCGTCCTGAACTAGGCGAACTGGTGCTCCTACGCCAGCATCACCTATCCAAAGCAGCTGAGGGGTTTGCTGCCAAGCTAGCAGCCAAGTACGAGGGGCCGTATAAAATAATCAAGTTTATCTCGCCCAATATAGTTCGCGTGCAGAGCCTTCAAGGAAGACAACGGAAGACAGCTGGTTTGAGTGACCTAAAAGTTTTCAACATAGGCGCACTCGAGCCCACTGATGACGCTGAGCACCCCAAGAACCGATCTAAACAACCCGAGCCACCCGAAGAGCCAACAGACGATCCCGTGACACAAAAAGAATCAGGCTGATAGCAGGACTCACCCTGAAGCGTAGAAAGTAGGCAATAACACTAACACCTCTTGTAACAGACCCTTATGTCCACGTGGCCCTATCGGTATGACATCATCAGACCCAGACAAGAAGCCAGTCCGAAGAGCGAACCCAAAGAGTCAGCGGGGGCCACTTGCTGGTTGGTGCGCCTTCCCAACGTCCCCGCTCCCGAAAGGGAAACTCCTGGTTCATATTACTATGAGGATCATCGAAAAACACGATCCAGTAGACTCGGAAACCCCAGATAACTAAGATTAGTCGTAATCATACCTATGCCCTTAGCAATGTAGTCATGTTAGCCCGCCGCACCGAGAGTATAGGACCTATTATGATGATGTAAGTCACAGTTATATATATTAATCTTACGAAACACAGACCATGTCCTCAAATCAAACACCATACAACTCAACGCCCCCGGACTGGGGCCACATGGTACTCCTCGTCGAAGAAGCAGTCGGGCAAATCGACATCGCCCCAGTACCCCACGCAGAGACGCCCCAGGAACAGCAAGCCATGTGCCAGTCGTTCGGGAGCCGCTCGTCCACGAGCCAACCAGCCAGCCGATCCGGAGCAGGAACTCCCTCAGACGAGCTACGTCGTCTTCACGACAGTATGGAACAACAGGTGTTCACCTGGGCCCTGGATCCAAACGGTGTCCTGCTGGATCATGGGATCCCGACCAGGGAAGGATGGGATAGCCCGAAATCACCATCGGAAAGTACCAGATTCCCCGGGCACGAGGTTAGTACTTCCCTTCAGGAGCCAGCCCAAGTTTTGGAAGGAGACTCCGGAGACGCTAAGGGAGAGGTCGACCCTACCGAGTACGCAGTCGAAGATGATGCTTCCCCCGAGGCCCAGGATGATAGTGATGGGATTGCGGAAGAATCCCCCCCCGAGCGGCCGGAACCAATGCCAATCGACGAGGAAAGCCGATCCACTGCCCCGAACCTCGACATCCATTGGAGGAACATATCCATAGGCACCCTGGGTCTATCTCCCATCTCACACCGCCGGTCACCACTCCCAGCAATGGAAGTGGAGATCGAAGTACCAGTCGTGCCGGTCCAATTGGCCGAACCCGTAGCCGAGGCCGTGGCTACCCGACCCCAAGTCCCGATGTCCCTACGGGAGTTCATAGAGACCGCGGCATCCCTCTGGGAGGGTACCTGGACCCAGAGCTCGGAAGAAGCCGAAGACACCCCGGGGACTCAAACGTCAGCGATCGCTGAACCAGTGGTAGAGGCCCTCGGTCTGCAGCCTAGCACTTCCAGGTCTGTGCAAGCGTGGTTGAACGCCCAGAGTGACTTCGCGCCTCCACCAATGTCATCTGAGCCGGCTGATCGAGCCGAGAAACCTACCGAGAGATGCTATCTAATGGCCACTGAAGCGGCAGGTGCCCAAGAGAGTGGGATTCCAGAACCAACCCTACCTCGGAATGAAGAACCCGGTCTCACACCGAACCGAACCGAGGCCAACACAGACTGGGTCGAGGCACCCTCGGATTGGCGCGTTTATACAGAGGGGAGGCGGCTACCAGGTGCCCTGATCCAACGGATGCAGGTGCGGCTTACCATCAATCGCCATTCCAATGTCAAGTTCCTAGAAGGGGAAGCAGGACATCGCTTCCAAATCCGGATCAATGGCCATAACGAGATTACCATCTCGCTACGTCCCCCAAAGAAAGGGGAGAGTGTGACGCACTAGACTAAGTGCGCCCCAAAATCTAACTGTAAGTCCCCGAGCACTGAAGCTCCCACAAAATGAGAATTGGATCTCGGCCAACTGGCCAATAATATGTTTTGTTATTAATATGATTAAAAATTAAGCTAAAAGAAAACCCCATCCCCAAACGATATTATTAAGCTCAGCACCGTCACCAACACGAACCAGTTCCAGTTCATCGAAGTGACACCACTAACAGGCCCGCGCTGGTCAAACTGTTTGACGCGACGATCGCCGACACAATTTTGGCGGCCGGAAGAAGGTTTTGGGAGTTGCCGGTGAGCAGACGTAAAAAGAAAAGACCAGAACAAGTGACAACTAGAACAGGCAACAGGAACAACGACAACAACGGTAAACAATAGCGGCTGCTGATCTTACCCCGTTGCGGTCCAAGGCAGTGTTCTGAACAGTGTGTACAGTCGCCGGCTACCAATATACTTGCCAGGTCGTCACCTGAAGCATGTTCGGCCCAGTTTCACTAGCCGTGGTAGATCCTCTCAGAACACGTGATCCAGGTTTTTCACCTTCCATGTGGTTCTACTGGCCCTAAGCATAGTTTTAGTCGTCGCCTACCAATATGTTTGCCAGGTCGCCACCTGAAGCATGTGCGGCATAGTTTCACTTGGTAGAGCTTTTCAGAACACGTGATCCAGGTTTTCACCTTCCATGTGGTTTTACTGGCCCTAAGCATAGTTTTCGTCGCCGCCTACCAATATGTTTGCCAGGTCGTCACCTGAAGTATGTGAGGAACGATGTTCCCCACAAAGAGCAGAGTATGCAAAGGGGAAGTGGAAGTGAGGGGAAATGCGGCGAATACTGGAGAACGGCGAATTCAACAGTAAGGGGAAATGGATGGGAGGCCACGGAAAGTAGCAGCACGACGCTATGGGTCGGTGTTGGTATTAGCGGAAATGCCGTTAGGTGCAAATGGGTGACCAGTCGGTGCATTCGCACTTGCGAGACGAAAGGGCGATCATGCAGATGGACCAATGACAGGAGAGCGACTCGGCCTTCGAGCGCTGTTGCTAGGCAGCGAGAAGTACCGGTGGGAAGCGACGAGCCTCGAATGTTCTGGAAGGCGACAGGAGACAGCAGCAGACAGCCCAGGAGGGCTATTTAAGACGTCGCCTTTAGAAGGAAATCAGTCAGTGTGAACCGGAATTAAAGCGAGTGCGAATCGAATACGCGAGTCAGAAGTGCGAACAACGGAAAGCGACGGAACAGCGTGGAACATAGTGGCGTGATCCTTTGCGGAAAGATCAGAGCAGGAAGCTGAGCGCAAGCGTAGACTGTGGGCTGAACGTACAGTCAGCGAGGACAGTGAGCGATAAGCCAGCGTATCCTGCGGGTCCTTAAAAGGACAATAGTAGGGAAGAACGTGGAGTGTTGTGCGATTAAAGGAGGCCGGCGAGTGAGCGATTGCTCTGTGAGGCACGGCGTATCCTTAGCCAACGATACTCTGCGAGAATAGCGAAACAGCTAGTCAACCTTTATAAATCGAAGATTAAGTTAGTGATATCGAACAGAATAAAGTGAACCAGACTCCTGGTGCATCCTATCACAAACCACACTGTGTTGTTATTGCAAGTCCAATATAAATTTGTTGGAACGAATCTCGACAGCCCTGAGCAAAGCCTGCACAGGTATACGGGTCAGAAGGGCTCGTTACAACTGGCGCCCAACGTGGTCTTGTCGATAACATCACAGAAAGGTTATAAATAAGTAAATAAAGTGCAAAATGGGGCGGTCATGGATTTACCACCTTAGAAAGGAGGATTTGATCCAACACACGGAAGAATTCGGGATTGAACTAGAAGGCAACATGGACAACATGAGGAAACAATTCGGAGATTGGATAACGAAGAACGAAAACTCCTCAGAATGGAGGGAAAGGATCAAAGCAATGTCGGAAGTATACGGTAAGTCACCACTACCAAAAACAGTAGCATCACTAATACCACCAAAAATGGACATAAATATGGAAGAGCTGTCAATCCCGTCCATGGCAGGGATGAAACAAGCAGAAGAAGACACAGAGCAGCGGAAACCAAAAGTAGGGCCGAAAAGACAGACAATGGATACAAGCGAATATGCAAAGGTAGCCAAACAAGTCAGAGAGTGGGCATGTAGATTCGACGGTACTGCAAAACCATTGGAGTTTATAGAACAAGTGGAATGGTCAGCAGAAATGTACGGACTTAATTTAGACATGATTCCTCGAGCCATGCCAGAGCTTCTAAAAGATAAAGCCCTAAAATGGTATTTAGCAAACTACAAAAACTGGAAAAAATGGTCTGAATTTGTGGAAAGCTTCAAAGCATATTTTCTTCCAAGAGGCTACTTCAACAAATTAGCCGAAAAAGTTCGCCAAAGAAAACAGCAGTGGAACGAGGAATTTAAAGATTTCATGTTGGAAATGCAAACATTAATGCGTCCCCTACAATGCAGTGAAGCCGAACAACTAGAGATAATCGGGGAAAACTGCATACCGGACCTACGAGCATTCGTACGCCCGCACAGGGTAAGGAGCTTAGACACACTGATGCAATTGGCAGATGAGTTCGAGGCACTGGAAAGGGATAGGGAGGCCTTCAGACAAGAAAACAGAAAGGAGCAGGCCAAAGCGATTCCATTGGCAATGCCACGAAGAGCGATCGGGGAAGAAGCTTGCCGGAGGTGTCAAGAAAACGAAAGACACGGGGTCAATCGGGGTCCGCCAGGGCAACCAAGAACAGGACCAACGAGTAACGGAAACGAAAATTTCGTACAGAATCCAACACAGGCTTGCCGCAGATGCGGAGAATCAGGCCATTGGGCAAGAGAGTGTCAAAATCGACGAATACTATTCTGCTGGCAATGCGGAAGGGTTGGCGTACGCACATGGGAGTGCTGCAAGCAAGCGGGAAACGCTCCACGACCTCAGCCTCCGAGGGGCGAGCAGAGGTCGTCCGAGTCTGCCTCTCAAAACTAGTGGGAAACTTTCAGGAAGAAGAAAACCAGTTGTCGGCATGGGTAGTGATTGGGGAGAAGCTAATAAAAGCCACAATCGACACAGGGGCAACAGGAAGTTTCGTAAGCCAAAAATTATGCGACAGATTGAAAAATAAAGGGGTCATAAAGCAAACAAAGAAACAAGTACGACTGGCAGACGGTAGAAACACGGAAATAGGTACCCAACTGACCATAAACATTAAGTTTGGCACTCAATGCACAACTATCGATTTGATGGTATTGCCAGGAGTGATCGATCAGTTAGTATTGGGATGGAATTTCCTAAAAGGATTAGGGGTAGAAATCGCGTGCGCAGGTCACGTAGCATTTATTCCGGCGCGAAGTCGCAGGGGTGGATGGTTGGAGGAAAAACTGTCAGTGGCAGTGGAAATAAAAACAAAACCAGAAGAAGAAGAAAGAATCGAGAAATTCCTCGAAAGAGAATTGGCAGAATTGGCCCAACTAAAAGGTACGTCAAACATAGCAGAACACAGAATCACCATGAAGGACAATAGACCGGTCAAACAAAGGTACTATCCGAAAAACCCAAAAATGCAAGAAGAAATAAACAAGAAGGTGGACGAGCTACTTGAAATGGGATGCATCGAACAGTCAAACAGCCCATACAGTTCTCCCGAAGTCATGGTGAAGAAAAAGAAGACCGGCAAATGGAGATTCTGTGTAGACTTCAGAACGGTCAATGAGAAATCAGTAAAAGATGCATACCCTATGCCCAGGATTAACTACATCTTAGATCAATTGAAAGAAGCATGCTATATAAGCAGTTTGGATCTAAAGGATGGTTAGTGGCAGATCCCACTCGAGGTAGACAGTCGACCAATGACGGCGTTCACAGTCCCGGGAAAAGGATTATTCCAGTGGAAAGTAATGCCATTCGGTTTACCCTCTGCATCCGCCACATTCCAGAGGGCGTTGGATCAAGTCATCGGACCGGAAATGATGCCACACCCATTTGCATACCAAGATGACATAATCGTGATAGGGCGTACACTGGACGAACATATGGAAAATTTAAAAGAAGTCTTCCGAAGGTTAAAAAGCGCAAACCTACGCATAAACCCAGAAAAGTGTCAATTCTTTAGGAAGGAGTTACAATATTTGGGTCACCGAATAACGGGTGAAGGCATCTGTACAGATCCAGAAAAGGTGGCGGCGATCGCCGAACTAAAACCACCAACCAACATAAAGGAACTACGACAGTATCTAGGCGTGGCATCGTGGTATCGAAGATTCGTACCAGATTTTGCAACAATGGTACAACCATTAAATTCCTTACTGAAGAAAAAGACTAAATGGGTATGGACGGAAGAACACCAGAAGGCATTTGAAAGTGTAAAATCAAAACTCACCGCAGATCCAGTGCTGACATGTCCAGATTTTGAACGTATGTTAATATTACAGACCGATGACAGTGACTATGGTATCGGGGCAGTACTAACTCAAGAGACCAAGGAAGGGGAAAAAGTCATATCGTACTCCACCAGAACGCTAAACCAAGCAGAAAAAAACTATTCAGCTACAGAGAAAGAGTGCTTGCCGATAGTATGGGCGATTAGAAGACTAAAACCGTACCTAGAAGGATACCACTTCAGAGTAGTAACAGATCACATGGCATTGAAGTGGCTAAATAGCATAGAGAGCCCATCAGGAAGAATAGCCAGATGGGCATTGGAGTTACAACAATATGATTTTGAAATCGCATACAGAAAGGGCCAACTGAATGTGGTAGCAGATGCACTATCAAGACAACCGCTAGAAACATGCAGAAGAGCTAAAGATGGCGAACCGGGGGAACATCGGAAGGAGAGCAATAATTGTGAATGGATACAGGAAATGACGAAAAAGGTACAGAATAATCCACAGAAATTCCCAGACTACCTGTCAGAAGGTGGAGAACTGTACCGTCATATTCCTCATCGGGCAGGGAACGAAGACGTGGTTTCGTGGAAACTATGTGTTCCCTCAGGATCAAGAAGGAGAGTACTAGAGGAAAACCACGATGCGGCTGCGGCGGGTCATACAGGGTCGAGAAGAACAATCGCAAGGATAGCGGCGAGATATTATTGGCCAGGAATGCTTAGAGATGTACGAAGGCACGTAAACAAGTGCGAAACATGTCAAAGGTATAAACCAAGCCAACTCCAAGCAGCGGGGAAAATGCTTACTCAGGTCCCAGAAGAACCATGGGCAACAGTGTGTGCGGACTTCGTGGGTCCACTACCAAGATCAAAGCACGGAAATACGATGTTATTGGTCATGATAGATCGTTTTTCCAAATGGACGGAACTGGTCCCATTGAGGAAAGCAACGGCAGAGTCGTTAAAGAAGGCATTTAAAGAAAGAATAATATCAAGGTTTGGGGTGCCGAAAGTCGTAATCACGGACAATGGGGTACAATTTACAAGCCGGATCTTCAAAAGGTTTCTGGAGGATATGGGGGCAAGGCAACAATTTACAGCCCCCTATACCCCACAAGAGAATCCAACCGAACGTGCAAATCGCACTGTAAAAACAATGATAGCGCAGTTCGCAGGAGAGGATCAACGAACCTGGGACGAAAAATGGCCAGAAATCATGTTAGCAGTAAACTCGAGCGTAACTGAATCCACCGGATACTCTCCGGCTTTCATTACACAGGGAAGGGAACCGAGATTGCCAAAGGCATTGTACGATGAGGTGACAGTAGGAATCGGGCAAGAAATTCAAAAGCCGAGCGAGAACGCGACAAAATTAAAGGAATTTTTCGAGGTCATAAGGAGAAATCTGGAGAGGGCGGCTCAAGATCAAGCCAGATATTATAAATTGAGACGCCGTCCATGGAAGCCGGAGGTGGGACAAATAGTATGGGCTAAGGAGCACCACCTGTCAAAAGCAGCGGAGGGATTTGCTGCCAAATTGGCACCTAGATATGGTGGACCATATGTAATCATTGGGTTTACATCACCAGTAATATGCAGATTACGGCATAGAACAGACCAACGTGAGCGAACAGCTCACGTTAGTGAGCTGAAGCCGCAGGGGGATGATCTCCAATTATAAGGTCCACCCTAAGGACAGAAACGGATGCTCGTTCAGTTATAAGGTTCACCCTAAGGATAAGAACTGATGCTCATTCAGTCATAAGGTTCACCCTAAGGATAGAAACTGATGCTCCTTCAGTATAAGGTCCACCCTGAATTTAGAAACTGAGGCTGTGTCAGACATAAAGTCCACTCAAATAGATATAACAATTAAAATTCAAGGTCCACCCCAGCAGAAAAATCGGAAGAGTATGATAAAAGAACAGGGTCCATCCCAAAAAGACTGTTTCCCCAGCTTGTTGCTATGCAGTAAGAACGGCGAAGTGCGGCGAATTGGCAAAATGAGGGGAAATTCAGCTTCCCAAAAGGGATGAAAGAGACAGCGTTAGAGCGAGGCAACGAGAGGAGGAACCACAGTTAGGATTCCCTCCGTTAAGATGCAATGATGGCCGCCAGAACTCTAACGGAGTTCCAGTCGGCTATATAAAGGGCTGCAGTTCCAGATGAGGTAAGAATAGAGAAAAAAAGTTACTATGGTCGCATCACGCAGGGCAGCAGAGGTCCTCCGCAAGGGACGAAGAGGCGGAAGGGACGAGGAGCGCAGACTGGGAGATGGCAGGCGGCGCTTGCCATTTGCCAGTATGGGGACTCGGCACAGGCACCGGCGGAGCATTACCCCGGTGCTACAACTCCTGGCGTCCCCGCTGGTGTCGTCGTCGTCGGAGGAGGAGGAGGAAGGAAACTTCCTCTCACCGATTCCTTCGCCGCAGCAGCTGGGAAGATGGAGTAGCAGCGAGGTCAGCGGGCCGGAAGGGCAGAACGTAGATTACGTTACCCTGGTCGGCATCGCTGAGCCGAGCATGGGAGTAGATGAGGAGGAGGCGGCGGCAGGACCGCCATACGACCCGACGAGGAGCCCGGACCCAATATAGAGGCCGGCTGTAGCTCCGACGCCGATGGTGATCGTCATCTCGGACGACGAGGAGGACGAGGCGGTGCCAGAGACCGGAGGAAAGCAAGAAGCAGAAGGAGAGGAGGAAGGAGCGGGATGGGTCGCGCCCACTCGGTCACAGTGGCACACAACCACTGTGAGGAGTGGGTGGCGGATCCATCAGGTCACCACTACGGTGACGTGGGCGGAGAAGGTGGAGGCCGAGGAGAAGCGACGGTCAAATGGCCGGGACCCGAGGGGTAGACCGGCGAGCCCAGTGGTGGAAATACCGGCGTCTGAGGACGAGGATGAAGAGGAGGTGGTGGTAGAACCGGAGAGGCCGATGGAAGAGCCTGAAGAAGTGGCCGTCAAGGAGGTGCCGGAGGTAGCGGTGCGGAGATCGGAGCCTGCGAGCGGAGAGGATGTCGAAAAAGGCCCGTGGGTGTGGCCTGCACCGCTGCCAGACCATGGCAGGCAGGTGGGGAGGCAACAATCGTGCCCCGGTCCTGAAGTGCGAGCAGGCAAGGAGGAAGCGAAGGCGGCCTTCAGGCGACAGGCATCTTGGCCTCAGCACAAGCCAAGCTGCTCACGGATGAGATGGAGGCAGATGGGCCTGGAGGAGTGGCCACAGGAGGCGTTGCGGGCGATGCTGTCGAGGAGGGACAGCGGAAGGCAGGCGAGATGGTCCCAAATCCTGTGGATCAGGACCACGAGGTATCGGCTTAGGCTGCGTGGAGGAAAGGGGGAGGTAGGGGCCCGAGAGTGAGACAAGGAAAAAAAAAAAAAGAAAGAAAATAATAAAGAAAAACAATTGAACATTGAAACATTCAGAAATTTCATGGTTTATTAGCCGGAACGGAGTAGGGGCGAGAGAAGTCACCATACAAGGGGAGGGAGGCGATGTCACATACCGCGACAGCAAGCGGGAGGCAGAAATGGGAAATGCAACGTTAGGGAGTACACACACGGAGGGGAGACACTGTCCAGGGGAAAGGGAAAAACACGCCGGAACGGAGTAGGGGCGAGAGAAGTCACCATACAAGGGGAGGGAGGCGATGTCACATACCGCGACAGCAAGCGGGAGGCAGAAATGGGAAATGCAACGTTAGGGAGTACACACACGGAGGGGAGACACTGTCCAGGGGAAAGGGAAAAACACGGTCAGAAATACGGCGGAGGGAAGGAGAAAAGGCAAGGAAAACGAAGGGAATACACGGGTAAAACAGCACGTCACGAGGGGCGTAGGGGGGCCGGGGCCATGCAGGTGGTCGATGCATGAGGTAAGGCTGGAAGCGGCAGGCATATGATGGCTGCACAGAAGGGTAGGGCATCGGTCATGAGGGGGGAGCGGCTGCGCAGTCGACGTCGAATGACGTCGGATAAAAGATCTGAAAAAGAAAGTAATTTGGGTAAGAAACAGTACGGAAAAGGGGAAAGAAGAAAGTACTTACCAGCGGATAGGAAAAATTGGAAAGTCATGTGTGGCCGGCGATGGGAGGTATGCGATTACCAGGTGATCGATGTACCCGATAAAGTAACGAGCAAGGTGACGATAGTCATTGGTGCGGGAGTCACGCGATTACCAGGTGATCAATGTATCCGATAAAGTAACGACGGTCACTAGTACTCGTGATTTGGGGAACGGGGCCATGACTGATGGGCGGTCGATCGATTGTTCGGATGGAAAGACTTGATCGTGGCGGGAAGTTCGAGTGGGGATGAAGGCATATAGGAAATGGGACATTTCCGCTTCCCGAAGAAAGAGGGGAGTGTGAGGAACGATGTTCCCCACAAAAAGCAGAGTATGCAAAGGGGAAGTGGAAGTGAGGGGAAATGCGGCGAATACTGGAGAACGGCGAATTCAACAGTAAGGGGAAATGGATGGGAGGCCACGGAAAGTAGCAGCACGACGCTATGGGTCGGTCTTGGTATTAGCGGAAAGGCCGTTAGGTGCAAATGGGTGACCGGTCGGTGCATTCGCACTTGCGAGACGAAAGGGCGATCATGCAGATGGACCAATGACAGGAGAGCGACTCGGCCTTCGAGCGCTGTTGCTAGGCAGCGAGAAGTACCGGTGGGAAGCGACGAGCCTCGAATGTTCTGGAAGGCGACAGGAGACAGCAGCAGACAGCCCAGGAGGGCTATTTAAGACGTCGCCTTCAGAAGGAAATCAGTCAGTGTGAACCGGAATTAAAGCGAGTGCGAATCGAATACGCGAGTCAGAAGTGCGAACAACGGAAAGCGACGGAACAGCGTGGAACATAGTGGCGTGATCCTTTGCGGAAAGATCAGAGCAGGAAGCTGAGCGCAAGCGTAGACTGTGGGCTGAACGTACAGTCAGCGAGGACAGTGAGCGATAAGCCAGCGTATCCTGCGGGTCCTTGAAAGGACAATAGTAGGGAAGAACGTGGAGTGTTGTGCGATTAAAGGAGGCCGGCGAGTGAGCGATTGCTCTGTGAGGCACGGCGTATCCTTAGCCAACGATACTCTGCGAGAATAGCGAAACAGCTAGTTAGGAGGCGGACCTTGCGACGTAGCAAGGATACCTCAGATAGGATCAACCATTATAAATCGAAGATTAAGTTAGTGATATCGAACAAAATAAAGTGAACCAGACTCCTGGTGCATCCTAGCATAAACCACACTGTGTTGTTATTGCAAGTCCAATATAAATTTGTTGGAACGAATCTCGACAGCCCTGAGCAAAGCCTGCACAGGTATACGGGTCAGAAGGGCTCGTTACAAGTATGTGCGGCATAGTTTCACTTGCCTTGGTAGAGTTTTTCCGAACACGTGATCCAGGTTTTCACCTTCCATGTGGTTCTACTGGCCCTAATCATAGTTTTCCGTCGTCGTCTACCAATATGCTTGCCAGGTCGTCACCTAAAGCATGTGCGGCATAGTTTCACTTGCCTTGGTAGAGCTTTTCAGAACACGTGATCCAGGTTTTCACCTTCCATGTGGTTCTACTGGCCCTAAGCATAGTTTTCCATCGTCGGCTACCCATATATTTGCCAGGTCGTCACCTGAGGTGTGTTCGGCATAGTTTCACTTGCTTGGTAGCTCCTTTTAGTACACGTGGTCAAGGTTTTCACCTTCCATGTGGTGCTGCTAGCCGTAAGCATAGTTTTCCGTCGTCGTCCACCGAGATGCTCCTCAGGTCGTCACCTAAAGCGTGTTCGGCACAGTTTCGCTTGCCGTGGTAGATCTCTTCAGGACACGTGGTCCAGGTCTTCACCTCCCATGTGACGCTACTAGTCCTAAGCATGGTATTCAGTCTTCGTCTCCTAGTATGCTGGCCAGGTCGTCACCTGAAGCATACTCGGCACAGTTTAACCTGCCGTGGTGGACCTTTCGAGAGGTGGACCAGGTTTCCATCTTTCATGTGGCTCTTATAGGTTCTAAACCCAGTATAAAGTCTGCATCTTTCAGAATGCGGGGTAGATAGTCACCCGCAGTGTATGGAACATAGTTTCGTTTTCTCTAGCCGATCTTCCCGGACCACAGGTTTCAGAATGTCTCCTTACCGGTGGCGCTGACAAATTTCCCATTTCTTAAGTCACGTTCCCGGACCCTGGACTAGGCCACCGCATGCTAGGAGGGCTCATGCTCAAATTTCTTTTGACCAACTCTTAGGAAGCTTCCTTTTCTATATTAGTAGCAACATTTCGGATCAAACCTACCAACTTCCGCTTGATCCCTCATCTCTATGCCCCTATGTCTCAGCACTTTAACAAATAAAGTTTGTAAGTGATCCTGGCTAGTCTGAGACCAACCCCAGCCTAAGAAACACTTCCTTACAAACGGTGCATCCGATTTCAACGACATAAATTGTGATTATGCTAATTTCATCTCTTTATCCATAGTTTTAGCGAAATTTACTGGTTTCTTACCATTTTCTTAAAGAGGGCCCACCGATACTTTCATGAACTATTTTTTTTCATGTAAAGAATGTCCATATACACATTAAAGAAAAAATCTCCTGATGGCTCCGGAAGACGGGACAGTCGGTGATTTACGAGTGCGCGGAGCGGAGTTAATAATTGTGAACCTAAGTGCGAGCAAAAGGGAACCGAGAAGGCAGAGCGACGGAATCTTACGGAAAGTCGAAGCGATTGGCTCGACGTTAATTTGCAAGGAAGTCAACGATAGCCAGTGGGTAGTGCGAAGGTCCTGCGAGGTCGGAGCGAATAGCACGACGAAGGCAGACGGGCACTAGGAACTGAGCGAGGACTTCGAGTCGGAGGGTGAGCAAGCTGAAGTGTAAAGTGAATTGTGAACTTATCCTAAGGCTTATTACTAAGTGATTTACGCCCACCCAAAAATATAATATAATGTACATTTAAACGTTGGTCTTCTGATTTCTGGCAGTTCTTCAATACAAATTTGTTGAAGCGATCCCTAAGCACCCCTGAGCTACGCCCAGCTGCAAAGGTTCGTTACAACTGGCGCCAAACATGGTATTGCAAGAAAAAGAAGATTAAAACAACGTAAATTTGGTGCGAGCGTGGTTCTATAACCTCAAAAAGGAGTAATTGGTGAAATATGCCATGGAATTTGGGTTGGAAGTGAGTGGAACAGTGTAAAACATGCGGAAAGAGTTCGGTGAATGGGCACAAAGTATGGAAAAATACATGAACGTGGGTCAAATGATCGATCCATCCAGACAATTAAGCACAATATTAAATAACAGCTTGCCGGATTTGAGAGCGTTTGTACGGCCATTTGTGTGCGAAAGCCTAACGCAGTTAATGAAGCTCGCAGACGAATTTGAGGAATTAGAGCGAGACAGATTTAATTTGAGGCGGGAAAGCAGACCGAACAGATCGCGATTTATTGCA
Source organism: Lordiphosa andalusiaca (assembly GCA_035044965.1). Lineage (NCBI taxonomy): Eukaryota > Metazoa > Arthropoda > Insecta > Diptera > Drosophilidae > Lordiphosa > Lordiphosa andalusiaca. The sequence continues at coordinate 18,777 of JAWNNM010002052.1, read as the reverse complement.
GTCAGCTCTCCTCATACATCAGGGACAGAATCTCAGGCACAGAATGACGGTTGTCATAGATTTGCGAGAATAGCGTGGCAAGGACATGCGCATACGTTTGCTCAATCGCGCGGGGAAGAATTCATAGAAAATCCATCACAAGCGTGTCGACGGTGCGTGCAAGTAGGTCCTTTTGCGCAAGAGTGCCAAGGGGTATGGAGAGAATATTGCTGGCAGTTTGGACGAATAGGAGTAAAAACTTGGGAGTGCTGCAGGCGTTCGGGAACTGATCGTCGACCCCGGCCTGCGAGGGACGAGCGGGAGTCGTCAGGACCAGCCCCTTAGCATTAATAGGAGAGTTAAAGGTCGAGGGAGCGCATTTGTCTGCAACAGTGCTGATCGGGAAGACAGCGTATAAGGCCGCAGTCGACACTGGGGCTACCAGTAGCTTTGTGAGCGAAGAAATGTTGCAGAGGATGCGAGGGGAAGGATCGCTAAGCCAAGTGAGGAGACAAGTGAGGCTAGCAGATGGCAGGAGCAGCAATGTGTGCGACAATTTCCAAACAAAAAAAGGGGTTCGGAAATAAGGATTAATCAATGGAATTACTGGTCCTGCCAGGAGTCATAGATGGACTGGAGTTGGGATGGGATTTCCTAGTAAAGGCCGGTTTGAAAGTGGAATGTGCGGGGATGACAATTAAGATCCCACCATGAGGCAGAAGGAATGGTTGTTTGGAGGAGGAAATATCGGTGGCAGTCAAGAGCAAGAGATGAGCCTGAAGTAGAAAGTCCAGAAACGCGCGTGGAAAATTTTTTTAAAAATGATTAGCAGAATATTCAGAAATGAAGGGTCTATCGAACATTACACAACATAGGATAACCTTGAAGGACGACAGGCCGGTAAAGCAACGGTACTTTTTGAAAAAATCCGAAAGTGCAGGCTGAGATAAACAGCAAAGTGGATGAACTGTTGGAAAAGGGTTGCATTGAGCCGTCGAAAATTCCTCATACTGCACCAGTGCTAATGGTTAAGAAGAAGAACGGAAAATGGAGGTTTTGCGTCGATTTTAGGGACATGAATGAACGATCTGAAAAGGATGCATATCCACTGCCTAGGGTGAATCATATCCTTGAGCAATTGAGGAAAGCAAAGTACGTAAGTAGCCTCGACTTAAAGGATGGCTACTCGCAAATTCCATTGGAGCCGGAAAGCAGACCATGTACAGACTTTACGGTTCCAGGAAGGGGGCTATTCCAGTAGCGTGTGATGCCGTTTGGCCTCGCATCAGCTCCAGCCACTTTCCAAAGAGCACTGGACCAAGTAATTGGTCCAGAAATGATGCCTCATGCGTTCGCATATTTGGACGACATCATTGTGATTGGGCGGACACTGGAAGAGCATATGGAAAATCTGGCTGAGGTATTTAGCAGATTGAAGGCAGCAAACCTCAAAATAAATATCGAGAACAATGTTCAATGACCACAAATGTCAGAGAATTAAGGCAGTTTCTGGGGGTAGCGTGATGGTACAGGCGATTTGTACCGGATTTCGCGTCTCCATTGAACTCTCTACTTAAAAAGGGAGCGAAATGGGAGTGGACGGAGGAAAGACGGAATGCGTTCGAGGAAGTTTGAGCAAAATTTACGACTGCACCCGTAATGGCGTGCCCGGATTTTGAGAAAGAATTCGTGGAACAAACGGATGCGAGGAATTACGGTTTGGGAGCGATATTGATTCAGTCATCAGACCAAGGAGAAAGTTATCTCCTACGTCAGTAGAACTCTCAACGCAGCAGAGCAAAATTACTGAGGTAGTGCACAGAAAAGGCAAACTTAATGTGGTGGCCGATGCACTCTCACGGCAACCATTGAATGCCGAAAAGTCCGAAAAACTAATGTTAGCCAATGATGGTGAGAGGGTCGGGTGGATTCAGAGAATGGAGGAGAAGATTCAACAGAATCCGCAAAAATTTCCGGACTATTTAAAAGAGTCTGGAAATTTATATAGACATATACCTCATCGAGCGGGACATGAAGAAGTAGCTGCGTGGAAATTGTGCGTACCAGAAAAAGAGCAGAAAAGGGTGCTACATGAAAACCACGATGCGGCAACAACAGGGCACACGGGCACAAGGCGCACAATATTAAGAGTGGCCGCAAGGTATTATTGGCCCGGAATGTAAAGGGACATTCGCAAGTATGTCGGGAGATGCGAAACATGCCAGAAATACAGATCGGAACAATTGCAAGCGGCTGGGAAGATGCTGACGCAGATCCCCGAAGAGCCGTGGGCAACGGTTTGTGCAGATTCCGTAGGGCCATTGCCTCGATCGAAGCATGGGAACTCTGTGTTACTAGTACTGATCGATCGATTTTCGAAATGGACAGAACTAGTAGTACTAAGAACGGCAACGGCGGTGGCCTTGCAGAAAGCGTTCAGGGAACGAATCTTGGCGCGGTTCAGAGTACCAAAGGTGCTAATAACAGACAACGGAGCACAGTTCACGAGTAAGGCGTTTAATCGATTCTTGGAAGAGATGGGGGTATCTCACAAATTTACAGCGCCATATACTTCCAGGCGAAGCGAAGGAAGCGGGGCCGGGGGTGGTCATCACGGAAGTGGCGAACGACCCCCCCGAGCCGAAGCCGGAAGAGGAGTCGGAGCAGAAGCCGGAAGGGGAAGGGAAGGAGCTGGAGGAGGGAGGGCGTGGGACGTGGCCAGCGCCAACGCTCACCAGCAACCGCCCAACCCTGAAGAGGCAGCACTCAGGCCCGGAGTCGGAGCGCCCACGGGTGAGGGCAGTTCGGGCCTGGAGGTGGGAGGAGCTGCGGAAGGAGGATTGGCCCCAAGAGGTATGGACGGAAACGCGGAGCCGAGACACCAGGAGGAGTTGGCCCCGAGCAGCCCAGCTGGTGTGGGTGGGAGCTACCCGCCACCGGATAAGGTGGGGGCGCGGGGGACCGTGAGTGTTCCGGTAGCTGGAGGCGGAGGGACCACGAACAGCATAGAGGAGGGAAAACTAATAATAAATAAAAAACAACATATAACATTAAACAAAACCATTTTATTACACATATGCACAAACACAGGTATACACGCTTGGCGATGTGGTAGGGGTGGGGTGGTCGGGATGATCACATAAGTACCACCTGGTGGGCGGTAGCCACTCACACCGCACCAGCAGAGGCAGAACGGGCGACGAGCGTCGCCAGGTGAGAGAGCGCCACCAACACAAAGCGAAAAAAAACGAGAGCGAAAGTTAAAGTCGGCCCTGCCCGACTTCGAAGTACCCGTTACTCAAGGCAATTAGTGTTTAATAACCTCATGCGGCTCAGATAAGTATGCAACGTTTTTTTTTAACTTTGCCATTTATTATCCGATCTTTATGAAAATTTGTGAATTTGTACATATTGGCCACATGCACTATACTGCAAAATCTGAGCTCGAGCTTATAAATTGTAGGAGATATTCAACATTTTGTATTGCGGGGGCGGAAGGGGGCGTGGCCAAAATTTTAAACAAACATGATCTGCCTACAGACAATACTAGCTTACATCTAATATTTGGTTGCTCTAGCTCTTCTAGTGTCTGAGATCTAGGTGTTCATACAGACGGACGGACGGACAGACGGACATGGCTATATCGACTCAGCTGTTGATACTGATGAAGAATATATATTCTTTATGATATCGGAGATGCTTCCTTCTGCCTGTTACATACATTTGCACGACTTTAGTATACCCTTTTTACTCTACGAGTAACGGGTATAAAAATGCGACGAGCGTCGCAGCGAGCGCCACCAACACAAAACGAAAAAAAAAACAACGCGACGAGCGTTGCCTGGTGAGCGAACGCCACCAACACGGCACAACAACACAGAAAAGAAAATATACAGAGATAAATGCTCGCATATATATAGATGGCGGCGGCATCATCAGCTTAGGGAACGGGCCAAGGGGGTGGGCAAAGGGGGAGTAGCGCCTCCGCACATCAGACCAATAATTGGGGATAATAAGAAATCAAAACAATAAGAACGATGGCGAGAGGGAAGGGAACAGCAGGGGTACTCACCGGAGGGGGAAACCGGAAGAAGAAGCAGCAGATGGACCGGATGAAGGAGCGGAAGGGGGGGAGTAATCAATAAATATTGGAGAAAGGAAACATTTTTGAAAAATCCTTACCTGTGGAGCAGCATGGTCGGCGATCGGTATCGGAATCGATATCGATAGAGGGCAGCGTGGGAGGGAAATACCAAAAATATATCGGGTGAAAGGGTCACCCTAGAAGGAGAACGGTCTCACTGGCGGCAGCCTATCGGGATCGATGGCATTATCGATAGGAAAACAGCTACGGGATGGTGTGACCAGAGTGGGGTAAGGGAAAAAGGAGCGGAGAACTGTCCGCGGAGTGGTGCTGGAATTTAAAGTGGGTGGGAAATTCAGGAGTCGAGAACTGTAAGGTACACAGGGGGAAAGGGTGAATGTTTTGTAGGCAACAAAAATTGCCGAAGAAAGGGGGGAGTGTGAGGAGTAATTCCTCACAGACCGACGATTACAGGGTAATCACGGCGAATTGGGGGAAAGCTCTCTCTTGGAAGGGTGAAAGAGACGGAACGAGAGTGGAGAGTTGGAGAGCAGAAGGCCGTGGCTGGAGAAGCAAAGGCCCTGCTTCAACCGAGCAGCGAGCGGAATGACGCGGCGAGCTGTGATTGGCGTAAAGGCGAACGGGATCGAATGTTCTAGAAGGCGGCGAGGGAGCAAGTTGTTCTGTTTTTTCCCCTGTTGTTATTTGCCATTGTTTTGTGCAAAAACGTGCAAAAACGTGTAGCTGATTTCAACAGCGAAGAATCTTTAAATATGGTTTAGTGTTTTAAAATAAATTTCATTGAAGGACTCGCGAGGCAACAAAACTGTTATACTTATTGCATTTTTATATTACAAACACAATTAAGCATCCAAATTAAATATAAATCATAAAAACACAATGTCAATAACATCAACTTTAATGTTCATTCTGATTTGAACTATTAAATAATAGTTTAATGATGTTTTTTTTTGTATTTGTATTTATTTATGTATCATCCTAATGTTACAAGTTACAAAAACTTATATATTATTGCGCTAGTTACAGGGGCAAATAAAATAAAAAAACATTGAAATTAGTGATAAAATAACTTACTTACTACATTGTTTAGAATCTAAACATAGTCCACGATCCCACGACTCACACGTAGCGATAGATGCATTATATACATAAACAAGTCAATGCTTATGGTTAAGCAATAAATATTAATAGGCACTTGACGAGGGTCAGGGTGTATCCTACCCCACGAGTACCCTTTAAGATGCACAGGCGATGTACCCCCTTCCACTAGACCGACACATATGTGTGCACTGATAATTACCAACGCACAAGCACATAAACATACACATGTTTCGTCTTACAAACGAAGCAATAGATAAGTTAGATTTAAGGCATGAATTTTATGTATAAAAGAAGAATCGCTCGCAAGAGCTATTCAGTACAAATATTACATTACAAGCGTGCTCAATAAAAGTGTATAATTCTATACATTTTTTGGTCCTTCGAGCCGGATTTTGATATTCGCGAAAGTTGATGTAAGCGCACACACAATTTTGGTTTATCAAATCCGTAAAGTGGGTGCGAATATCTGAATATTCGAAAGAACCATGGCGCAACTCGAATCGAGGTTGAAGGTCAATATGAGTGACCACGCCATGCAGGACGCCGGGCCATCAGAACGAAATGATGTGCAGCGGTACAGGACGCCCACATATGTTACCGAATCGGACAATTTTGGATCTGTAAGCCCAACATTCGAATTGGCGAATCAATTGGAACAACTTACAGGCAAATTAAACCAGGCTATTCAGGAAGCAAAGGAAAGCTTCATGGAATTGGATAGCTACGATATTGTAGAGCCAATATCAAGAATTAAAATCTTGATGACGATGCTAGGGGAAAAACACAAATCGGTATTGGTCAAGTATAAGCTCAATGAGATTGACGACGATTATCTTATCGAGATGAGGATTAAGGCCACAGCGATGTTGGAAAGACTGGCAATGAAACAGCGTCTGCAAGACCTGAAGGATGCAAGACCACTTCAGCCAGCTGCACCAGCAATGGAAATACCCACATTTAGTGGAAACCCCAAAGAGTGGATAACATTCTATGGATGGTTTAAAACGGCAATTCACGAGAGAACAGATTTCGGAGATGCAATCAAGATTTATTATCTGAACTCGTGTCTGAAAGGAGATGCGAGAAACCCACTCACCTCGTCACTTATGAACCAATCTTCGTATTATACAACAGCATGGGACCGTATATGCAAGATAAATAATGAAAACTGGAGCAGATTCATAGAAAAGCTGAAAGTCAGTCAGCCTAATCTGAAACCAGCACGTACGCCGTTGAGGGCAACTGCCAAAACCCCCAAGGAGCAGACGTCAATGATTAATCGGGGAAGTCTGTTCAAAAGGCTCCAGCGAGCGCCAGATGTCAGTGTCGCCCAGGTCACTACTCAGGCTGCCTCAGAGTCCATGCATCCAGCAACAGAGTCGAACAAACTGGATCAACAACCCAAAGGAGAAGATGAGACCAGCAACCACCATGGACTATATGTCGAGCAGCTCAAGCTGCAAGTAATGAAGGGGTGGATCGCACTCAGCAGGAGAACGATTTCACCATCGAGATGAAGGACAAGGATGTCTTTCAGGCCGGTGAAGAGACGGCGGTCAACTGTGGCCGACAGATGACACTCTTCGACAAGGACAAAGAAACTACAACAAACGATATCCTGGCTGGTGGCTACAAAGAAGCGGCTATCAACTTACTGAAACGTACGGTAGAGAGTACCAGGAGTGTGCGCTTGAGCATCACGAAGCCTCAAGGCACCAAGAAGAACGAGGAACCGCGATCTGACCAAGGGCGGCTCAGTACAGTGGACACAGCCAAAACAGACGGACTCCGCAACACGACAATGCGGTCGAGGCCATATGGGCCCTTAAGAGCCATTAATTTAATTTATGTTTTGCAGGAAAGGGATTCTTCCCGCACCAAGAAAGATGCTCCTCCAAATGGGTCCACGTTGAACAAACCAACGAAATCGAAGCGTCAACTTAGTAATTTAATTAAAGTCAATGATTCTTACGGAAGAGTAAGATACAAACTGGGATAAGTGGATGTCAAATTGGAGGCCCCCGGAGAATGTTCGAGCGAGAACATGGGACGATCGGTCTTAATGGAAATTCGCTTGATTCAAAGGATGAGTGGTTGACGCATTTTAGGCCCTGGAGAATGTTTAGAATCTAAACATAGTCCACGATCCCACGACTCACACGTAGCGATAGATGCATTATATACATAAACAAGTCAATGCTTATGGTTAAGCAATAAATATTAATAGGCACTTGACGAGGGTCAGGGTGTATCCTACCCCACGAGTACCCTTTAAGATGCACAGGCGATGTACCCCCTTCCACTAGACCGACACATATGTGTGCACTGATAATTACCAACGCACAAGCACATAAACATACACATGTTTCGTCTTACAAACGAAGCAATAGATAAGTTAGATTTAAGGCATGAATTTTATGTATAAAAGAAGAATCGCTCGCAAGAGCTATTCAGTACAAATATTACATTACAAGCGTGCTCAATAAAAGTGTATAATTCTATACAACATACATTATCTAATCTAAAAACAGTTTTCCTGGAACATTATTGAAATTTAGATATAGATGTATCTAAGGACATTTCCGTTATTGTTGTAAACTAAAACTAAAATTATAATTTTAAATATATTTTAGATATGCTTCTTCTTCATAATGTTTCCCCATAATTTAATTTTAAAGTGAGTTTCTAATTTTATTTTAAATATGTTTAAGTATGTTGATGTTTTTCGTTAGTTTAATCCACGCTATTTACTAGTGACGCGCACGCTGAAAGTTGGCCGCTTGTTATGCGCTCTCTCTTTTCGTGTGAAGCAAAACAAAACAAATGATAGATTAGAAAACTTTGTTCTATCGATAATTAAATGAAGCATATTTTGAGGCAACATCCTAAAAATCATTTTTTTATTTTTGGCCTATGGGACCGACCACTGTGAAATGTTCCTTTGGAGGCTTTAATAATATTTGTTTTAAATTCTTTAAATTTGAAGATGCTGCGTTACAAAGTCAGCAGATCTGCGACGATGATTCTGCGATCGAGCTGAACACCATTCCTTCAATCATTGTTAAATGAAATTGATTGGTTTATTTGAAAATCATGCAATTTTGTGGGAATCATATGTATAATTTGTTGCTTTATATTTTCATCTTCTGAAAGGACTAAGTCTGCAGTTTCCTTTTCGATATTTATATTTATTGGTCTGCCAAATCGAGTTTATGAATGCCGCTTATTTTGCCAAATTACGGCATTACTTAAATCCAATATTTGCAGCGGAACAATGCAAATAGAAAATAAATATTCGTCAACTATTCCAATTTTAGGTTCACTAAATCGTTGACGGTCAGTTGAATGGCCACCGCTGCCATAACAGCCCCAGTTATATATGGCTTTTAATGTTGGACTGTTTTCATGAACTTCCATTCCTTTAATTGCTGCTTTATGTCCTGCAAGTTGACTTCCGCTGAAGTTTCTGATACTTGGATGCTTTTAGGCTAACACACTTTTTTAGCCTTAAACAACACATTATGAAATGGAAACATTTTGGAACCATGTACTTTCACAGAATTTTAAATCAGATGGTATGAATTTTTTGTAAAGTCTCCGTCAACAAAAAGAGCTTAGGCTTCCGCTGGGATAAAATTAGTTCCATTTTTAGCTGCTGGTTTTTTGATTTTAGGTGTTACCGAATCTAGACTTAATAAAATCTTAGAAGCGATTATTTTGCCTGAATTATATAAAATGACGCGAGCAGCTACTACCAAATCTTCGCTGGGGGTTTCCTTAATAATATTAGTAACCCGTTGAACTTGGCGATGAGCATTGCAGTCAGAGAAAAGTTTTGCAGGGCGCCCAGAGCTGCTGCTGCAAGCTGCTTTTCCTATTAATTCAATTCGATCATTTAGCCAATATTCGTGTTTTTTCTCAAACCGTAAAAGGTGTATTTTGCAATCATTTCACTTTTTTGCAAACAGGGTTGCAAAATTTTATAGTTTTTTATTTATCTGTCAACATTCCTCATCGCTAAGTTTATTTTTGTCGATAATTTAAAAAAAAACATGGTTTCACTGCTTCCTTAAGCCATATCCTAAAGAGCGTGCTTTTTAACACTGACATTATGCCTATAAAATAAACTAATAGGGCGCTGAAAATGTAATAAACTAAAAGTTAAAAGTTTTAATGGTCGCCAAATGGTCGTCTCCAGAAAAAGTAGGAACTGTACTCTCAACATCTTTCAAATCGATACGGGTGTCTTGAGTCATAATTGCCGCCTTTTTCTCTAACTCGGCCATTTTAATTTTCGCCTCTGCCAGGCTCGTACGGGCGGTATATATGGCCAGTTCGCTTGTAATCGAAGCCAACTCCTCTTCCTCATTAGTTGATTCTATCCTGTCATCGTCATCCAACTGGACACCGGACACTAACGGCACACCTCCTCCGCTTCCACTGTCGTCCTGCTCCAAAAGTGATTGTGACGCAGCAGCGCGCTGCGCACCACTCGCCTGAACAGAGTCTTCAACACACGGCGACTCTCCTTCTGCGATCTCTCTATCACCTGGGGCTGACACAGTGCGACTGCTCTCCGCCATGATAGCCTTGGCCAGCGTACGCAGTTGGTATATGGAGGCTTCGGTTCCAACGGGCACTTTCCAGAAGCTCGTGCTTCGTTAGCTTCAGTAAGTCGGCGTATTGCATGAAATAACAAGCTTTTGGGCAAACCCCACACCTGATTTGTAATCTGCTGGTTTTTATTATTATATTTTACAGAGGATTGCGTTATTATTTTTAGATTAAATTAAAGTTCTTGTTTACGCACGTCTTTTGGCGGTCACGCCAGCTATTAGTGTGACCAACAAGTGACGTTTAGAATAATACCTTAAGAACTAGTTCATTATTATTATTAGGGTGTTTAAGACTACTTGATAGGGATGGACTTAAAGCTAGTGCATTGCAGTGAGGTGCTTACAATTTAATCATATTTGTACTTGAAATTAAACATAATAAACAAATTACTATGGAATATTGAAAAAAATAATTGATTTAATTGAAAAGAGTACATAAAACGAACAATCCACTTTACATCACAGTAATGTATTTACATATATCTTAACAAAATGAAAATTATTTAAAATGTCATTCGTCACGAGCTGCCAGTAAAAATGAAATAAACAAGTGGTGAATTTTTCTAGGCATACGCAAAACCAGAAGTCAAGATGGTTCGAAGTTAATCCTTTTCTTCGCTCTGTCTTTCGCCTTCGACGCGCGTCACTTTTTCATTCTCAGAGTATCGAAAGGCATATCCGACTATAAGAAGTTTTTGTATGCATTTATTAATGATCAATAAATAAATTATTGTTTTTGGGATTATAATAAGAAAAGTCTATCTTAAGTCTATTTCAAACTCGACCTGTCCAATCCACTTATTCTCAAATACTTTAAAATACATATAAAATGTGGTTTTAATGCTCGCTCAAATTCGAAGGGTATACAAACTTTTTCGTTCGGCGTTGTTTTTGGTTGCCTATGCGTCGCAAAGCAAGGGCTGACCTTTTTCGGCTGCAGTAGGCAACACAAATACACACAGAGCTCCCCTTTAGTACTCGTCATCAGTGAATCACCAAGGATTCACCGATGAATTGGTCATGGGTGTCCAGGAATCCTGGGTGAATTCCCATGAAAATCATCCGTGAATTTAACATAGGCATGTCCTAGGCGGGCATGCATGACTAATCCTGTGTGAATTACTCATGAATTCACGTTTCTTTCTTCGCATGATTCACGCATGATTTCTTTGCAAAAATCATTGATGAATTCACCTATAAATTCATATTTGATTCACCAATGATTCTTGGATGAATTTTGCAAAGAAGTCACCGATCAATTTAGTTTACATTGACATTAATTCGATTTATGCATTTATTCAAATAATTTACCAAGAACACAAACACGCAACATTGTATAGTCATAACAGTTAAATTCATATTATTTAACAATATATATTAGAATTTAACATTATCATTATAAACAAAAAACTAGTCTATGCAGAAAATTGTTGATTTGAATTAAAAAGAATTCATAAAACGAGAAATCACTTGACATCACAGTAACTAGTCTGCAGTAAACTATTCTTTCACTTTACACATGTAATATATTTATTTTAATATTGAACATTATTTGAATTGTAATTCGTCACGAGCTGCCATTAGAAATGAAATAAACAAGTGTTTAGATATTTCAATGCAAACGCAGACCCAGAAACAATAAACGATGCGGCGTTAATCCGTTTCTCCGCTTTGTCTTTCGCCTTCGGTGCGCGTCACTTTTTACTTCTGAGAGTATGGAATGGCATATCCGACTATTAGATTTATTTGTATACATTTGTTTGTGATCCATATATAATTGAGTGTTTTTGGGGTAATAATAATAAAAATCTATCTTAAACCCTTTTCCATTAGCGATCTGTCCATTCGACTCATTGTACAATTTTTTAAAATGCAAATAATATATGATCTCAATGATAGCTCAAATGTGAAGAGTATACAAACTTCTTGGTTCGGCGTTGGCTAAACTGTTTTTGGTTGTGTGTGCGTCGCACACCAACGTGTGACCTTTTTTTCGGCTGCAGTAGGTAAAATTGCAACAAGAAATACACACAGAGTTCTGGTCTGCCGACGTCGACGTCAAAGCAGACGCGGGAATAAGGCATGAATTTGACGATGCGTGAATTCTGGAACGAAGGGAAAATTGCAACAAGAAATACACACAGAGTTCTGTTCTGCCGACGTCGACGTCAAAGCAGACGCGGGAATAAGGCATGAATTTGACGATGCGTGAATTCTGGAACTGAAGGGTAAAATTGCAACAAGAAATACACACAGAGTTCTGTTCTGCCGACGTCGACGTCAAAGCAGACGCGGGAATAAGGCATGAATTTGACGATGCGTGAATTCTGGAACTGAAGGGAATGTTTACGCGTGTGTGTGTAACGGTGTAAAAAGAGGGCAAGGCGAGCGAGCTTGAACTCTTCAATTTAGTGCAGCGATGTTCCAGAAGAGCGAGGCCAAAAAGTGAGTGTGTATTCTGTGCTCATCATTCATCTTCATCGGCTGGGCCATGATGCAATAATATATGGTGGTGTCGTTATTGATGTGTTGGTGGTAACACCAACAAGCGAGCATTACGCTCGGCCCCTGAGGGCTATTGGTGAACATCGCTGATTTAGTGTCAAAATGAGTTTTGGACAGAGCGGAAGCCAGCAGCCCATAAACGCCGGAGTCGGGCCAATGGCCATGGGGTTCTTGCCTCAGCCGCAGCCCCCCACTAATGTATTTGGGGATCAATGGGGCGCGCTGTTGCACCAACAGCAGCAGTGGCAGGCGAGTCAACAGCTACAGCTTCAACAACAACAATAACAAAAGAAGGCAAAGCCGAAACGTGGAGGTGGGCAGAAATCTGTGCAGCAGCAGCAACTGCAGTCGCAAAAAATGGAAATAGGCAAAGCCGAAACGTGGAGGTGGGCAGAAATCTGTGCAGCAGCAGCAACTGCAGTCGCAAAAAATGGAAATTAGGTTGCCACGCTGCAGGCTCAAGTGAGCCAGATTCTGCTGCAAATGCAGCTTTTGGTGCCACCTCGGCAGCTTGGCACCTTTGGCATTAATCCGCCGCTTCCCCAAAATGTGGCTTTGTGGCAGTTGCAGCAGCCACAGCAACAGCAACTGCAGCAGCCATTTCAACAACAACTGCAGCAGTCATTGCAACAACAGTGGCAGCAACAACTCCAGCCGCAGCAGCAACATCCACAACTTCAGCCGCAGCAGCTACATCCACAACTACAACCGCCTCAGCAACAACAGCAGCCACATCAGAAAGAGCAACAAAAGCAACAGAAGCCAGAGCCACAACATCATTAAAAATTAATCCTAAGCAAAGTAATAGCAATTGTTAATGAAAATAAAACAACTTTTTTAAAGGAAATTAATTTTTGGTTTGTGTTTTTTTTTTGTTCATTTTTGTTTTGGCATCTCTAGGTTTTTTCTGCGCGTGCGTACACACACATACAAAACGAATGGGCATAGATGTAAGTATGGTTGTATGCAGCATGTATGTATGTACGTTTTTGTCTCGACTACCTACGAAAGTAGTGTACGTTTTTGTCTCGACTACCTACGAAAGTAGACTATAAATTTGCAATACTGGGCTTGGCAGCGGCGAAGCGCGTCGGGCTATATGCTAGTCTCTCTATATATAGCATATAAGAGTGTGTCCTGATTGGCAATCATCGCACAGCCTAAAAGGTAAGAGATAGAAGGCTGAAATTTGGACAGGAGTTTCCTTATGTGGTGAAAGTGCGCACTAAGACGGGGTTTTTAAAAATTGCACCTGGAAAAGCCGGAAAAGCGTCGGAAAAGTTTGTATGGGGAAAATTTTATTTTTCACCCGATTGACTTGAAACTCGGTTTGTAAGCAATATATGCGAAATAATGGGGCACATGTTTTCCCGATTTCGGAAAATCCGCCGACATGGAAAATTCCGGAAAATTCGAGATGCACAAATCTATTTTTCACCCGATTGACTTGAAATTCGGATTGTAAGGAAAGAATGTGATATAAATTGAGATGTCATTTTCCGATGTTGGAAAATTTGACCGTTAGGTCGGTAAGTTCCCGGAAAATTCTGCATGCTAAATAACTATGTTTCACCCGATTGACTTGAAATTCGGTTTGTAAGGATAGTGTTGCGGAGGACCCGCTGATTTAGTTTTAAATTTAAACTTGAATCTTAACAGTAATTTAATTTGTTTTAATTTATTGGTGTACGCAAGTATCGATAACTATGTATCCAATCTTCGAAACTTGCAACACTGTCTACATATAGAGTCTATCGATTGATGTCGAATTAAGTCAGTCGAAATATGAAAAGTAACGAAGCTTACGTATTTACGGAAAAATTGTGTTAAAGTTTAACTATTATTTTGGTATTTAGAAAATTAAACACCTCACCCGACCTTACCCATACCCTTTTCATCAACCATATCGTACTGGTTGTTGCGAGTTCGAAAAATTTAAATTAACCGCCATTGTATTCCGCCATTGTACACCACCGATATGATATCGATGCTCATATATCGATAACCAACAACAAACCGAGGAAAGCGAGTCGCCCGTCTCGAACGCGCTAAGTATCGACAAGAGTTCCAGCGGAGTGACAACACGTTTAAATAAATAGCGTCTATAGCGTCTATAGCGCTCAAAATAATAGTCTTTAGTTGCTTAGCCTTTAGCAAAATAGCCTGTATTAGCGCTTGCTTGTAGCGGATACAGATACAATAAACTTAAGCTATTCTATTTGGTGTTGTTGTTTGTGTTATTGGCCACATGAGGTGGCACTGTCATATTTGGACTGAAAACTGTACTTTCCCACATGAGGTGGAAGCGGGTAAGTAAGTAAACTATTTTATTGAAACCCGCAACAATATTTTATTTAAACTGTCAATGGACCTTTGATTTGAGCTGCCATCGAATTCCACATTTGCATAACTATAAACGGATGATCGTGAAGAATCTGCAAGAAGAAATTTCTAGAAGCTTGAAACGCAATTGCCTTATGGTGAAATTCACACACACACATAAATACATGCGTGTGTGAGTGAAGAGTCTGATGAAATTGCGCAGTAAAAAACGGATTGGATTTGATTCGAACAATATGGAGAACGACGCCAACAATGGAATAAAATTCGGAGGACGAGATGGGATCTGACATGGAGATCACAGTTGTCGACAGCTCAAAGAAGATGGAATCAAATACGGAACTCTTGCGGGAAGTTATGGGCATGCTGAAAAGTGTGTCAGATACTCAAACAGATTTGGCCGGCCAGGTAAACAACATGGAGGAAAAGTGGACAAACATGTTTAAATTAGAACTGCAATCTGCAAGAGAATCACTGGAGGATTTTACGAAGAATGCCTTGTCAAGTTCTGCTGCACAACATGATGACGTGCACAAACATGTTATTAAAACCAGAGCTGCAAACCAAAAAAAATATTCGGATCTCCGGTACACTGGGTCGAACCCAAATTAACGAATGGTTAGGGTTCGGAAATTTAAGGTTCGATGTTTTTGGAAGAAGGTTTTGGTTCGAACCTTGGTTCAGTCCATGCTTAATGCAACACTACTAATTTTTGTCTTCTATGTGTATTAAAAACAGTATTCGACCTAAAAACTCCCCAAGTTGTATGGAATCCGAGTGGTTTTTGGGTCGGAATTGGTTAGTGGATATTATGCAAATATTCAATAAATAATTTACAGTTTAGTGAAATTCCATTTCGTGGTTTACATTGAAAAATATTACCAAAATAATGTTAGACTCTTGCATTTGAGAATTATTCAAACAGCTTTAGAGTCAAGGAGCTTTAAAAATAGAGACTGTTATAGGTAGGGATTTTATAAGGAAACGTCCAAACACAGCGGTACAATTCCTAAGTGGTCTGGCGTTTCTCAAGAATTTGGCGCTACTGGAAGCGCATTTCGTTCTGGCGCTATAGGAGGCGCACATGGTCATCTTCGCTATACTGGAGGCGCATTTGACCATCGTGGCGCTATTGGAGGCGCACTTGATTTTGGCGCTATTGGAAGCGCACATCGTTCTGGCGCTATTGGAGGTGCATTTAATTCTGGCGCTACTGTGAGTGCACAGCATCGTGGCGCAATTGGAGGCGCACTTGATTCTGGCGCTATTGGGAGCGCACATCGTTCTGGTGCTATTGTAGGCGCACATGGTCATCTTGGCGATACTGGAGGCGCATATGACCATCGTGGAGCTATTGGAGGCGCACTTGATTTTGGCGCTACTGAAAGCGCACATCGTCCTGGCGCTATTGGAGGCGCATTTGATTCTGGCACTATTGGGAGCGCACATCGATCTGGCGCTATTGGAGGCGCACATGGTCAACTTGGCGATACTGGAGGCGCATATGACCATCTTGGCGCTATTAGAGGCGCACTTGATTCTGGCGCTATTGGGAGCGCACATTGTTCTGGCGCTATTGGAGGCGCATTTTATTCTGGCGCTACTGTGAGCGCACTTCGATCTGGCGCAATTGGAGGCGCAAATGGTCATCTAGCACTATTGGAGGTGCGAATTGTTCTGGCGCCGCTGGAGGCGCACATGGCTTTGGTACAACTGGACCGTGCGATGGTATTGGTATGTTTGAGCTACATAATGATGGTGGCTCAATGGGAATTGTTAATGTCAATGGCAATAGGTTCGATTCGCAACATTCCCCATATATAAATCCACGAAAACTAATTGACTTGCCGGAGTTCAATGGGGAACCAGAAGCTTGGCCCGTGTTTGCAACAATGTTTTGGGAATCATCAAACGCATATAGGTATACAAATTTGGAAAATTTGTCGAGGCTGCAAAAGAGCCTAAAAGGGGCAGCAAAAGAGGAAGTAAAGGGTTTATTGATCAGTCCGTTAAATGTTAGTCATATCATAAGCAGGCTAGAGTTTACATATGTTAGGCCGGAATTGTTGATAAAAAGCCAAATGGATATGGTTAAGCAGATCTCTCCCTTTACTGAAAACAATTTGGAGAAGATGGTTCCATTTGCCACTAAAGTTGAAATTTAGTCAAATATTTACAGTCGGCAAATGCTACTCAGTATACAATAAACTTAAGCTATTCTATTTGGTGTTGTTGTTTGTGTTATTGACCACATGAGGTGGCACAGTCATATTTGGACTGAAAACTGTACACATGAGGTGGAAGCGGGTTTGGATTATCGGCTCAACAGATAGTAAGTGATATAAATTGAGATGTCATTTTCCTATGTTAAAAATTTGACCATAGGTCCGGAAAATTCCCTCAAAAGCATCGGAAAAGTTTGTATGGGGATAATTTAATTTTTTATCCGATTGACTTTAAACTCGGTTTGTAAGCAAATTTTGCGAAATAATTGGACACGTGTTTTCCCGATTTTGGAAAATCCTCCCACAAGGAAAGTTGACGGAAAATTCGATCTGCAAATATCAATTTTTCTCCCGATTGACTTAAAATTCAGTTTGTAAGGAAAGTAAGTCAAATAAATTGACATGTCATTTTCCGATGTTGGAAAATTTGACCGTAGATTCGAAAAATTCACGGAAAAGTCTGCAAGCTAAGTAACTATAATTAACCCGATTGAATTGAAATTCGGTTTGAAAGAATAGTAAGTAAAGTTTCATTCAATTGACTTGAAAGTTTCAAGCTGAAACTCGTTTTGTAAGGATAGTTAATAATATAAATTACGATACCAGTTTGCAATGTCGGAAAATTCGACAGTAGGGTCGGAGAACTCTAGGAAATTCTGCATCCGAATTCGATATTCAAAAATCTAATTCCGATTCAATTTTCCGATGTTGGAAAATTTGACCGTAGGGTCGGAACATTAATATTGTTCATCTGATTGACTTGAAACTAGGTTTGTATCGAAAAAAGAAATAATTAGTTGAGACGTGATTTTCCGATGTTGGAAAATTTGATCGTTAGGTCGCAAAATTTCCGGAAAAGCGTGGGTAAAGTTTCTGTGGGGATAATTTTATTCATTATCCGATTGACTTGAAACTCAGTTTGTAAGCAAATTATGCAAAATAATTGGAAATATGTTTTTCCCGATTTAGGAAAGCAGAATCAGCTCAACAGATCCTTGCCTAACTTTATTTGAACCTGGTTTTGCAAGTAGGGGAAGGAAAACTACACTGCAGTTGATACTATTTGTTAAATAATAGTAACTTATCACATGAACACTTACATATGTACATACATATAATAAAATAGTACTAACCAATTAATATAGGCACCAAATAGCTGAAGCCCCACTCCTCCATCAAAACTTCAAATTCAAATTGAATGCCAGTTTCGTTTTCTATGTCGCTGCTCATGGTCCACACAAATAAAAATTCACAACAAATACTAAGCGCCAAATGATTCGATTAGCGGCAGAGAATCGCGAAAAATATATTACACACAGTTGGACAAATAAGTATGTCCACAGTGTAATAAACAGTGTAATAATCAAGCATATTTATTTGTTTTTATGCTGTGACAGCAGAAGTAATTTATAAAAACCGCGATTGTAATATAAGAACTTAATTTGTAACGTTAACTTTTAACAGTCTTAAGCAAACTAAAATGAGCTACGGTCTAACAAAAAAAAAAATTGAATTTCTAATACGGTAAAAATTTATTTTTGACAAACTGTATTCCAATGCAACACTGAAACTGTGTAAGCAATACATACAAAATTGTGTTTGTATTGGTACGCTGTGCGTTCTGCGCTTGCGCAAGAAACTTAACGTACTACGTAAAGTACTACAAAACGCATACACAAAAATCTCGTAAGAGTTACTATTTGTATGGTTATTTTAAACGGAAATACAGTAAAAAAAACAAAAACAAAATACATGTAACGAATATTCTGCATTAAATTTACTGTTGGATTGGGTTGATTCAACCCACCATATTTTTTTCTGTGTAGAAAATCATAATATAAGGAAAATGCATGGCAAAGTACGTACAAACGATGGGCAGTTACAACATGTGGCCGCCACAATATGT
>JAWNNM010002049.1:0-25619 GCA_035044965.1 Lordiphosa andalusiaca | reverse complement strand
TTATTGCACAAGGAACAAAGTGCACTCGGTCTTTGATGTTTCAATGATTCGTACAGATTTCAGATTGATTGCTTAGAATTATGGTATGCTTCGCTTAAGCTAAAGTCGCACAGCTACGCTGTCAGAAACGCCGGCAGCGGAGCGACTACATTTTGTGTTTATTATTTATAGAACGCTCAGAGCGGCGCTGTGCGGGAGAGAGTGCACATGGATTGGCTCATGTTAACTGCGCCGCCAGCTTATGATAAATATGCCGACGCAGCGCATATGAAGTTTGAAGGATCATATAACTTTGACTTTGAGCGTGGGACTTGAATGTACATAAACATTGCAACAAAGTGTAACAATGTGTGTAAGTTAAAATATACTGGGTACAGTGAGTACTCTGTATGTGTGCATACCACAATGTAAAGTACCCCGAGATCCCAGGAAAGTGATCTGGTGAGTAGAGCCGTGATGACGGCGACTCAAAGGGAAAAGAAATTACCAAAAAAATATGACAACAAAAAAACATAAATAAATATTAACACAATTAGCCGAGATTGTCCTGAGGCCATAGACAATAACATTGCGGCTGGACATAAGCTCCAGAGTGGGGCAACTATAACCAAAAAAAAAAAAGGATAAGAATTGAAAAATAATTGTCCAGAGGCCAATGGCAATGACATTGCGGTCGGACAGAAGCCTCGATTCTAGATTCTGGTTTTGATTCCATTTAAAAGAAATAGTTTTAACGGTATTTTCTAAATCACAGGTAAACAAACATCATGGGAGAGACAAAAAAAGAATAAAGCCATTCTTGTGTGAAACAATGGAGAAGTCATTGCTGCGGAGCGAATGGGGAAAGTGGCTACGCGCTTTTAAAATCTTTCTGGAAGCGGAAGACATTGAGAAATTGAGTCGGTGGCAAGGAAAAGAAGCAAGCTCCTTCATTTAGGCAGAGCCCAGTTACAGACTGTGACTTATTCATTGCCGGGTGCACTACCGGATTCTGGAGAACAATGTTTTTGAGGTATTGGTGGAACAACTGAATGAGTACTTCTCCCCGAAGCAAAACTCTACTTTTGAGAGGCACCTCTTTAGAAACATCAACCCAAGTAGCGGCGAGTCGTTCTCTCAATTTTTATTGCGGTTGCGTCAGCAAGTAAAGAAATGCGATCTTGGTTCACCAAAGGCGGAAATCGAAGAAATTTGGCTTAAAGACAATATTATTGATTCATGGGCGCATGCTGAACTAAAAAAGAAGCTGTTAGGCAGAGAGCACACCCTGGACAACATAACAAAAATACTTTAATCCGAAGGCAGCGAACACGTACTCGTCCCAATCGATTATTGCTCGAGATACATGGAGCAAGGATATCCCAAACGGCGAAGGACGGCCAACGGAAGGCAATTTGTGAGCGCAGAGTTCGGAAAATACTTTAGGGTGAGTGGCATCGAATTATTGACGTCTCTTCCACAGGCCACAGGCACACGGGGAAGTCGAATGGATGAATCGGCTTTGACCGGCGTCAATGTCACGGACGGTGCATCGGCTTGCTCTCAGCGTTATGAAGATGAGTGCACCTCTCGCAGTGCAGATTCAATGATCTGGGATATACAGCATACTAAATCAAAAATCTATGAGTCCCATGCCTTAAGAACTGAGGTTGATGAGAAGTTTGTAGTCGAAATGCTGGAGAGTGATGGATACGACACGCAGTTGCAGCAGCAGCAGGAGGTGCAAAAACCTGAGGAGGATGACGACGAAGAGCCCGAAGCTTTGGATCGTCCTGAGTCGCCGCTCCATAATCTCTAATCGGGTGAGGTTATCACTAAAATGATAACTTAACCCGTCTGTTGCCTCCACCGCAGTGATCACCGCGCGAGATGCGCGGATGTAGCGGTGCACTGGACAACCATAAGGATATCGACCGTGTGGCCAGCTTCACCACAGCTGATAGCTACGATCAAGGCGAATTTGAGGTGGAGGTGCGGATAATAAACGTATTGGTCTCACACAAACTTACGTCCAATTTCAGAGCAACGGAATATGCAGTCACGGAGAGGAACGGACAGTGACGCGAAACGTGAGTCATCTTATAAAAAAATATAACGGCTAGGGCCCAGCCTCCGGAACGGCAGATCGGGTCAAGTAAGAGGAATAAGAAATATAGCTTGGTTGGGTTTTATCTGGGTTTCCCCAAACCGTGCAACAAATGTTGAGCTTTAGACAGATCCCAGAAGAGTAGCAAACGTAAATAAGAAAGAAGGGTTAACGGCAAGATCATGGTTCTCGGCCTAACAATAAAGGAGGGGTGTAGCAGCCTGGGCCTTGGATGTCAGAGCAAATGACAGGCTGTCGATTATGTATAAATAATGTTCAGTTGATTCGTAGACTTCGAGCGACAACCATTAAATAAATTCCGATAGCTAAGCAGTTCTTGTGTACAATCATTGTGCGTGCACGTATCATTACATTCGTCAATAGACGATTTAGTGCTGCGTTCGTAGAGAATATCATTCATATCGTACGATCACGTGTGGTCAACACATGAGATTATTTTTCTACTTGTCATATGTAAACTTGATTCCATTTACCAACAGAGTGTCATCTCGCATAGCGACCTTCACATTTTCCCTTTTTGGTAGGACTTTTTTATAGCCACCAATTTTCTCCCTAGTTTCTAGTGGGAAGTCTCTGTGAGCAGCGACCCCAAGCTATTTTACCTTTTTGTATTCGTTCAGAAGGCGGAACACATCTTGCGTTGATCGCAAGCTGACGATGACGCCTTTACCGCCTGCTCTACCTGGCCTCAAATTACATGCAGAAGCGACAGCGGGCTTGTCTCTGGTATTGAATATTTCCATGAAGACGGATTTTGCCTTTTAAACTGGGTTTTCTTCGGCGGATACTTGCACATGCAATTTGCAAGTAACAATTGTTGCTCCAGGGCAGTATTTCGTTCCTCCATTTTTTCCAGGCGGCTTTCCAGCTCCAAATTCTTCTGCTGCAGTTCCAGAAAGTTATTGTTTATACCCTCTATGTCCGATTTGGTAGGCAGATCTCTTAGCCTCGTATCTAGTAGGTTTGACTTTAGGACAGTGAGTGCTCCAATTGACATGGCTCCTACAGCCTTAAGGGGTACCATCGGCATCTGTCTATTGTCTATGCAGCCGGCTGACGGCGGATTTGCCTCCATATTTTGTGATTTTGTAGAAGGGTCAGGTTGGATTTCTTCTGGCGCTGTTTCCATCAGAAGTCTTGTTAAAGCAGGGTGATGTACGTGGATTTTGCAACATTTTTCAAGAACTAGTTTAGGTTAGGTTAGGTTGAGATGGCTAGGGACAATAAAAATTGTCCCTTCACTTAGGCCAAGATAGGCCCATTGCGATTCCATATATATTCCCTATTTAAACCAGGGGGGGTTCCTCCCGATTAAACCATTGTGAAATCAATAAAAATTATAGTAGAGACGGAATCTCTATCTCAGATAGTTCCGATAGGTTGAGTAGAAAGGGGTGGCCAAGTGTGTTTAGTCTCCTCCTACTAAGTGCTGGGCAGTGGCATATAAGATGCGGTAATGTTTCCTCTTCTTCCCCACTCTTGCAGCTTCTACAGAAGTTGTTGTAAGCGACGCCCAAGCGTGCTGCGTGTCTACCGATAAGGCAGTGACCCGTTAGGGCTCCGACTAAAAGTGATTTGTTTTCTCTACTTTGGCGTAAAAGGCTTGTGGTACGTTTAAGGTCGAACGTGGGCCACGTGACCCTAGCTACAGCGCAAACCAGAAGGTTGTTCCATCGTTCAGTACCCAGGCGCCAGGTTTCATTTCTTGTGATTAGTTTATATGAGGCCAAGGGCATCCCTATCATGCTCTACTCCGGGAGGAGCCCTGTCTAGCCAGCCTGTCGGCTGACTCGTTACCCTCAATGTTGCGGTGACCAGGAACCCAGATAAGGTGGATACAGAGATGCCGAGCGATCTCATTTAAGGATCTACTGCATTCCGTGAGCGTTTTAGCATTATTGGTGTAAGAGTCGAGCGCCCTTAGAGCTGCTTGACTGTCTGAGTAGATGTATATATTCCTTTCTACGACCATGAATGTGCTGCGATATTTGGCGGCCTCCTGGATGGCCACCAGTTCTGCTTGGTACACGCTGCAATGGTCAGGGAGTCGGAAAGATACTTCCATATCTCAAAAACTAACAGCTTAGTAATATAAATCTTGCGCCCACTGGTATGCTGATAGAAATTAAAAAAGCTCGGTCTGGACTTGTGTGACGTTTCGTGATTCGTAAACTATTATATGTTTACGTGTTTCTGGATAATACGTTGCTAATCAGCTGTTCTTGCTCACCGCATGTTTTTTTTTCTTGTTGGATTGTAATGTTTTTGGTTTTTTTGTGAAAGTGCGCTGATTTGTTTCTCGTTTTCCAGTGTTGCAAAACAGCCAAAGGCTGTGAGAATAGGTTTAAATTTCCAATATTTTTAATTGGTAGGCCCGGCATTTGCCTAATGCAATCAGCACCCAGCAGGAGTCCCTCCTTAAGTCACCGCTACCGATTCACTTGTTTATACCGCGTTTTAAAGGCAATATGAAGCACGCCAAGTGGAGCTCAAATGAAACACGACTGGCTCTCTCTTGATACTTGCAAATTGTATTCAGCCTTAGCAGATAGAGGGGATTGCTATTATTCGGGTGGGCGGTAGGTTATCAAAGGTCGAACCACCATTTTACATTAGGCATCCCATATTCTTATCAAGTAACCATTTAGTGTTCGACGAATTGATTTTTCACACACATAGAACAAATCTACATGCCCGGATACCATATGTGCCAATTAACTTAAGATCCGTTGTTCTTGATGGTTTGTTCGCCGATGCGTTAGCACGACCGAAATATCAACCAGGCCTTGATAGTGGGCGAGCCGGCTCACGTGGACGGTTTTGGTCGTCCGTTTTCCCGGCAGGCGGACCTCATAAACCAGATCCGAATGGCGTCGCACAACTGTGGCGGGGCCGATCCAATCCGATTCAAGTTTCGGACATCGACCAACTTTGCGCGTAGGGGAATACAACCAAACTTCTTGACCTACTTCTAGCTCGATCGGATGAGAGCGGAGGTCATATCGCATTTTATTGACAGCTGCAGCAGCCTGGAGATGTTTTCGAGCGGTTTGATTAGTCTGCCGAAGTCTTTCTTGTAGTTGTTCGACAAAAGCCGGATAGCTCTCCGGAGAAGTCGAAGGTCTGCCATACATCAGCTCAGTGGGCAAACGGAGCTCGCGGCCCAACATCAACCGGGCAGGCGAAAATCCAGTAGCTTCATGGGGGGCGACCGATAGGCCCACAAGGCCAAGGGTAATAGTTGGTCCCAGTCACGCTGATCAAGGGCCACGAATTTTGCCTCTTTATGGTGTGTAATTCGGTTGCTGCCTCCTACAGATACAGCGTCAAATGATTGATTATTTCTTTTGGGATTCGTTACGTGCTGTGGTTGAATGTAGTTTCTGTCTGACCCATAATCAATAAGAATTCTGAGAATTTTTCCTCCCTTAACTCTACATTCAAAGTATGGTAGAGATGAGCGTTTTATTCTAAAAAATGGAGATCTGAGTAGTCGTTTTGGTTATTATCGTCCGTGTTTTCGTTTAAGTCAATTTGGTCTACGAATTCGGCGAGAGATTGCTCGTAGTCTACTTGAGCTTCGACTTCCGCTAGCTGTTGTTCGTATTCAGTCATATTTGTAGATGATTCTTCAGGCCCCTCTTGTCCGTTGTCTGTATTCGACTGTATGTTAAAATTTCTTTGCCTTTTTGGCACTTCTGGTAAAGGTCCGGGAGGTCTTTTCCCTACGTCAAAGTTTGGTCTATTCATATAATCTACCTGCCTGGTTTGCATGCTTCTATCCACATCCATGGGTTGTGGTCGTGGGTAAGGTTTTGGTGCCATTGGGCGAGGTGGTGCGACCGGCTGTTGCAATCCGCCTTGGCGTTGGTGACCTATGTGTTGTTGCTGTTGTCCATAATTATTTTGGTAAGGTCTGAAACCTTGTTGAGGACCATGTTGCATTAAATTTCTTTGCGGTATAAATGTTATCGGATTTTGTCGGAATGGGGTATTTCCTACTCCTAACATTCTAGGCATAGGTGCTGGTTTTTGATTTGGTGAACGAAACCCAGTGGGCTGTGCTCTAGTGGTAGCATGACTTGCTCGAAAACTTTGATTTTCGAGTTTAAGGCACAAATGCAATGCTTGAGGAAGGTCAGCGGGCTCTTTCATGCCCAACAGTCGTGAGAGGTCCCTACGTAAACTGCGAACAAAAGTGTCTAAGGCTTTGTCCCTGTACAGTATTGTCATTAGTTGCTCTGATTCTTTAGACAACTCCATGCAGCCTATCTTATTTAGAATCAAGGACAGATGCTTATAAACTGCTTGGTGGAAGTCTTCTACCGTTTGGTTGCTACCCTGGACAATAGTAGTCATTTGGTACTCCAAGGTACCCAAGTCTCGTTTATCGGCGTAATGTAAAGTGAGACATTTGGAGATGGCGCTCCAATTTAAAGGAACATTGTATGATTCTAGAGCCGTATCGGCATTACCAGTTATTTTATTTCGGATGGTATGCAATATACCGAAGTACTTAGGTGTGCCTTCCCGACCAGCATAGTTGGTAAGAATTCTGTCCACTCCCTTTTTCCATGAGCTGAACTCAGAAGGATTGCCTGAAAATTCTCGGAGGCACTTCACTACATCTGGTACTCTATCTAGGTCGTTTAGATTTGCACGATGCTCTGCAGCAATTAGTTGATCCGTCACATTAAATGGGTTTTGGTTTGCATTACTGATTTCGTTAAGTAATCCTGGAAGTATTTGTGATAATATTAAGACCACTTTATTGGTTAGCTCTTCCTGAGTTTCCATATTTCTGTTCTGTAAATATTCGACGTCTTTGCTCCTGTCGGTTCTGTGTTCTTTGTTGATGTCTTAAGTGTTGTTGTTCGTCGAGGGATAAGTTTAATGTCTCTTGTGGGTTAAGAATGTGAGGTCTTATTAAATTGTTAGAATTAGCCATAAAGGTTCGAAGTGGTTTACCTAAAACTCCTAAATTTGGTTTAATTCGTTTCAGGTGTTAAAATGAAATTATTGTTAGGGAGAAAAAAATTTTGTTGGATAAGAAAATTTTTCTGTGGGTGCTAGATAAAAATCTTAGACAATTTCTTTTGGAAAAATGTTGGATTATTTCACTCAGACTTTCACTTAATATTCCATTTATAAATTTTTGTTAAAAGATTTGTTGTTGTTGGGTTTAATGACCTTTTGTTATGATTAAATAGGTTTTTGGTTTTTAGCCGGCTCCAGGTCGTAATTTTTTATATAGTGTGTTTATTGAAAACCAAGTAAAACGCCACTATTTTGGTTTATTTTCCGATATATTTCGGGTTCCATCGGAATCCGTCTTCAGGGCTATACAAAAACAATAATACAAAAAGAAATACAAATTTTTTACAAATTGAACATTTTTCTATACATGAACTTTTTTATATACAAAAACACAGCGTCTCGTCTGTCAGCTGTGGAGTTTAAAGCTGATTTTTTGTTTTGTTTGTCTCCAACAGATGACGATACAAATGAGCGCAGTTGTCTGTGTCTGTCTTGAAATTTAGTCTAATATGTGTGGGTGTGTTGATAATGTGGAGCATTTCTAATGTAAATCGTTTATTGTAATGCTGCTCTCTTTCCAATATGCTCACTGCTGCGAAGTCTGGAGAATGTTCGCTCTCCGCACAGTGGGCCGCGAGCGCTGTTTTTTGTATTGTGGTTTCATTTCGTCTTTTTATGTCAGATTTGTGTCCCGATAGTCTGGTCTTCAGTTTAGATTTTGTCGTGCCAACATATACTTTGTCGCATACATTGGTCCCGTCTCCAGCACATGGTATCTTGTATACTACGTTGTTCGTGTCTAATAGTTCTATTTTGCTCTTTGTGTTCGTAAAAAATCTTTTTGTAGTGTAGATGGGCTTGTGTGCTATGGCTACCTGGTCCTTGTTGTAACAATTTGAGCGTGCCAGTCTGTCCGAAAATTTTGGAATATATGCCACTGATTTGTATATTTTTGGGAAATTTTCTTCTTTGTTTGTCCTTGGCCTTTCATGTGATTTTATAAGTGACGAAATAGTGGTGCTCGGAAAATCATTGTTTTTAAGTATGCGGAAAATGTGTCTCTTATTGGTTGGGTGGAAAATCGGATCACTCGTATCTAAGACCCTTTTAATAAAATTTTTTTTTTTTTTTTTTTTTAAACACACTATATAAAAAATTACGACCTGGAGCCGGCTAAAAACCAAAAACCTATTTAAGTTAAAAGATTTGTATTCCGTCTTTAGTTTGATAAATTAATTTTTTACTTTTTCAAAAAAATTTTTACCTCTTAAATTCTCATTCTACTTTGTATTTTACTTGATTATTTAATTGGAAAATTTCCTTTTGTTAGGAATAGAGTTCAATTTTTCTTTTGCTTTTTCCTTGGTATTTTTGATGTTGTCGATTTTTTTTTTTTTTTTCTTCGTTCTTCACTTATTCACTAACTTACATTAAGACTGATATGGCCACCCTTCCTGGCGGTCCGGATTTCATCCTTTTTAGATATTGCGATCCTACTGGGGATCCTGCGACCAGCACTCCGTGAAGGTATCCTGCGGACGGACCTGACAGGATTGTGGTCCACCGATGGGCAGTTGAACATTTAAGCTTCTTACTACCTTTGTGTTACGATACCGAGCGGAAAAATTAAATTCCTCGATTCACTCCGGATATCTAACTGCGATTTTCGAAACCGACCAAAGCGCGTCGTAGAGGCTGTTTTGCCCTATTGTCGCGTCGCGTACTTAGTGAACGTTTTGCCATGTCGTACGTTGGCGGGCCCCACGTTGGGCGCCAGTTAAGTTCTCTCACTCAAGGAATGAAAAAACAAACAAATTTTGAAGAAGGCGAGGCCTTCGTTTATTCAAGAACATTTTGTGACTAATTTTACTTATGCCAAACTAGCCCTACTTAAGCTGTGGGTTGTGGCGGCGACGATGGCTGCGGTGGTCAGCGGCGGCAGCGATGTTGGCGCGGCGGTCAGCAGCGGCAGCGATGTTGGCGCGGCGGCGATGTTGGGAAAGCTTCTAGGAATTGCTTTGCACTTGGCTTGTGCAGAAATTTGATGACGGTGACGTTGGGAATGAATTGCAGCTGCACTTGGCGTGTGCAGGAAATTAGCCAGACGCAAGGTCGGCATTTCTTGAAGCTTTGTTTCGCAAAGCGGAATTAATTTGAATTTTATTGTTTATTTGGGTTGATGAATTGAATTGGCAATAATTATGATTTGCATGCGTGTAATCAGTGTAAATAATGTGTTGTGTGTATGCGTGTGTTTGTAAATGTGTATTTTGTATTTGTTTAAATGATTTGTGCTGCAGTTATTGCGGTGGCCAGGGCATATGTTTGTACAAAATAAATAATTCCTTCCTCGGGTGGCTGGTTATGCCACGCAGGTAAATGATTCTCTTCCGGGGTGGCTGGTTGCGCGGTTAGTTGCCGCGTCGATCTTCCTTTGGGAATCCGGATCGATGATTACGGTGGGAGGGTAACTGCCCTCCTTTACCAAATGGCCTTGTGGCTCAAAGGTGAATAATAATATATAACGGCCTTGCCGGAGTCAGGGACATAAGCAACTGCTCTTTATTAAATCCAAAATCAAACTAAAACTAAATCGGTTGCCAGCAAAAGCAGAATGCAAAAGCTAACAAAGGCAAAGTATAAATTCTTAAGCTACAAGTGAAAACGCTGGCTCAACAATCGTGATAACGCTGCTCTTGCGGCCAAGCAAGGGATCAGGTTACCACTTCAGCCAGGGCACTGATCGCTGGTTTTTGCTGCGTCGGCGTTATCAGTGTGGGTTGGCTCGCGTGGTTTCGTGCGCGAGGTTTACTCGTTAACTACTCCCCCCTTGGAATTAAGACCGTCCTCGGTCGAGCCGATTTCCTAGATGACCTTTTGTATGTCTCTTGAGTCTCGTCTTCTCCTCAATGCTTGACAGAGGAGGATAGAGCCACTGAAGGCAAGGCTGAGTATAGCCCCGGACACAAACCAAGTCTTGGGTGACCCGGCCGTAGTCACTTCCTCCTTGAATTGCTGGATGAAGTGTAGGTTGTGGTTATTCATCCTATGAAGGAGTGGCATACTCAGAATTGAGTCATGAGCGGTGATGTTGACCAGAGGTGATCCGGCTATACCCGGGGACTTGTTCAGCTTCTCGCGTTGGTTCACATACTTAGTGTCGTTGATGATGGCGAAGTGGCTGAACGTGAGTAGAAACGTGCCGTTTGTGGCTATCTCCGGGCCATTGTCTGTGCTGACTCTCGCAGAGCACTTGTTGATAATGATAACCCCGTCGTCCACGAATGTAATGGGCGCTAGGTGGCTCGGTTGAGAGTGGCAAATGGCTGTGCTTCCCGCGTGTAAAGCTCGGGCGCATGTGTCATGTGGGGATGATTTGCAGAATGTGGCGTACGTGGTATCAACGCAATCTGTTACTGCCAATGTGTCCTTGTCGCGTTCTGCCACGATGTCTTCTTGCAGTTGCAGAACTATGTGCTGGCGTGACACCGGGAATATAGTAACCTTCTTACAAATAAATCTGACATTAGGATACGAAATAAGTATGTGGATAATGTCTCCTAACTGAATGATCTTAATACTAGACGCTTCTATGAGACTTACTATGGGGACTTCTACTAACTGTTCCTGGAGAGACTTCAAATCGTTATGATCGAGAATAGTAGGGATTATTATGCTAGATTTTGCAAGAGTGATTGTGAGCATAAGGTTTTGGATTTCTGTTATCAGTATTCTATTTCTTGCCAAAAGCGCTTCATATAAGTGAGGAGTATTTACCATTTCATTCTTTTTTGCCCTGATTATTTGATTCACGGTCTCTGTGAGCTGATTTATTTTTTTCTGGGTTTCGGAATTTATAATTACTTGCCTATTGTTAGAATCTATAAGTTGGGACTCGGACATTTTTATCTTCTCTAAGTCTGAGGCATCAGGAGTACCCGCTATCACCTTGAGTGCTGTACCTAGAAAATCTAAGCTTCTTGCTATTCTATGATGGATCGTTAATGCGGAGAGAAGGTTTCGGATGTGGTTGGTGTCAATATCTAATAGTTTTCTCATGTGAGATTTAGGGAAAAACTCGGACAACTTTTCTGTTTCGTTTACTATGTTTAAGAAGTCTGTTAGGTTACTAGAATGTCTCATAAAGCTCTGCCGTTCCCACACTAACACATTACCCCCTATTACCGGGATGTACCTGGTGTGCGAATAATCGGTAATCCGAGCATTTGCTGCGGCAAGTATACAAAGGAGTACGCCCACGGACCTGTAAGATAAAGTGGACATATGAGTAGGTGCGTGGGATGCTTATTGCTAACTAGTGTGTTTGCGTCTTACTATTTGAGGTTGTCCTTGTGGACCACCCTCCCCTTAATAAGAACAGACGTTACTATGTCTGCCTGTATTTTTTCCTCTGAGCACAATGGTGTCAGTTTGTTACCCAATCGTTTGTTGTTCTTAAGGAAGACCTTTTCTCCCACATCAAATACCCTGTTTTGTCTGCCTGGGTTACACCTATTTAGGTTTATCTGCTGCGCTTTGGCGATTTTTTCTCTGATCGACTGTCCAAGATCTCTTGTCATTGAGTGTACTACTTCGATGGGTGTTTTATCAGTGACTGAATGGAGTGACCTCTTGTACTCTACCGTCGCCCTAGTTATTAGTTCTGTTGTGTCATCGATGCTTCTATCGATTTCTATTAGGGTACTGTGGAAACGTTCCACCTGACCATTCGATGTGCTATGTAACGGAGGCGCGTTTACTATGTCTATTCCATACTCATTTTTAAGTAGAGTTGTTATCGTTTCCGAGTTGAAAGCAGCTTCATTATCGCAATAAACTGTCTTGGTATTTGGGAAAATGTTTACCAGTTGCAGGATGGGCGCTTTTAAGTCAGTGATTGTGCGTGAGGCTATTGGCTGCACCACGGCAAATTTAGAAAACTTGTCAATGCAAGTTAGAAACTGTTTTTTATCTGTGGAGAAAATATCAATGTGGAGCATTTCGCCAGTATACGACGGAATAGGCGTTACCCCCAACTCCTGCCTTTTAGGATGCCTGTCATATTTAGCTTTTATGCAAACCTTGCAATTCACGAGAATTTCATTAGATATTTTTGTCATTTTTGGGAAGTAGTAATCACGAATTACCTGCTTGACGTTTTCTTGCGCTGCCCTATGTGCACGATTGTGTTCGGTCACAAGAATTTCTACCTGCTCGCTTTTATCGGTAATATCTGAGACAAAATTTTTGCAATGCCAGATTTTCGTCACCGGGAAACTGAACTGGGAGCTCGTAATGTATTGCGTGTACCACATTCGGGTTAACTAACTCCTTTAGCATTTCCAATAGCGAATCTTTGTCCGTGAAGCTTATTAAATGGCGAGTTTTACTGCCAAATAGAATTAAATCTCTTCTCAATGGAAACTGTGTGGCTTCTAGAACTATCTGGTTTCTGAAACAATTGAGAGGTTTCTCGGTTGTTTTGATCGTGTACGTCAAAGACATTTCGCTATGTATGGTCGCAGCGTCAGACTGGATTTCGTTCTGTAACGCGTTTACGTTTTGCCTCGAAAGGGCGTCTGCTACAAAATTCTCTTTTCCTAGCTTGTATAAAGTTTTCGCATTTTGTTCGTCGATGTATGCCTTCCATCTCCTGATTTTCGCATTTGTGTTCCTATCAGAAACTGAAAATGTGAGGGGCTGGTGATCGGTGAAAATTCTCGTATCTTTTTTACCATATAGGTAATTGTGGAGTTGTCCTAGGGCCCACACAATGGCCAATAACTCCCTCTCATTCGTGGCATAGTTTTGCTCACTGCTTTTTAGAGTTCGAGATATCATGGTGATTGGTTTACCTCCTTGGGATAGCACAGCTCCGATACCGTTTGCCGATGCATCGGTGGTTAAATCGAATGGTTCTTTGAAATCCGGGTACATTAACGTAACGTCTTCTGACGCCAAAATGTTTCGTAAACGGTTGAAAGCATCTCGCTGAGTTTCATTAAATTCAACTCGGACCTTTTTCGACATAAGATTGCTGATGGAGCCGTTTTCGCCCCTCAGCATGTGTGTCAGTGGTCTTGCGATTGAAGCGAAGTCCTTTACGAATCTTCTATAATAGCTGGCCAGACCTAGGAATGACCTAAGACCAAATAGGTTCTTGGGTTCCTTATATTCCTGTATGGTTTTTACCTTTTCTGGGTCAGTTTTTGCACCCCCTCTGGTTACTATGAAGCCCAGGTATTCAACACTTTCCTTGAAAAATTTGGTTTTTTCCTGTGAGACTGTCATGTTTGAGTTTTCTAGACATTTCAATACGTTCTCAACATGTTTGAGATGTTCCCTCTCATTCCTTGGAAACACTATGATGTCGTCTGCGTAGACATAGCATATTTTCCCTATGTGTTCTCTTAGTACGTCGTCAATGGCCCTCTGGAAGATGCTTCCTGCATTTTTTAAGCCAAAGGGTAAGCGGCAAACTCATATTTCCCACCGTTTACTGAAAATTACGTCTTCTCGCGATCATTCTCTGCGAGGTAAATCTGGTGATACCCCGACTTCAAGTCAAGGGCTGTAAAAAAATGTGCCTTTCCTAAGTTCGCAAGCATCATAGAAATGCTCGGCATCGGGTAACGATCAGGGACGGTCTTTTCATTCAACTTTCTGAGGTCAACTACTAGCCGTTTGTTCCCGTCACCGTTGGGATCTAATCCCTTTTTGTCGACTACCCACGTCGGACTGTTATACGGAGATCGTGATGGTCTAATAATACCATTTTTCAACATCTGTTGAATTTCATTGTTTACGAAATCTGTTACTCCGATAGGATGCGGGTATAATTTTGAATACACCGGCTCATTGTCAGTTGTGCGTATGGTGGCAATGACTGAGGTGTTATAGGGTAATGCCTCGTTAGAGGTCGAAAACACGTTTTTCCTCCTTTTTATCATATTTTTGAACTCCTTTTTGACAGAGTTCGGTATTGGTATATCGTTCACGTTAGTGAAACTGACTACTTCGCAATACATGAATTTGACAGGTTCGGATTTCCCGTCGTACTCTAATGTCAATGTATGAGGGTTAAGAGTAACTCCAGCCTTTATAATAAAGTCAAAGCCAATTATGGCATCAAATGGCTCTAGCGTGTCTAGCAGAAAGAATGGAGTCGCCTTACCAAAAATTTTAATTGGTATGGGAATTTACAGCAAAAGATTTGTCCACCGGAATTACATTTCGTAGCTCCTTTACGGGCTTAACATAATTCAACGGCGACCCTGTGTCTATCAAGATTTTTATTGTTCTCCCAGCCAACCGTCGTTCGATGAACGGTAGTAGGGAGTCTGCCCTAAAAAATTAAGCTGAACGCTCTCGCTTTCAGAGTCACTATCATCATCTAAACTGGCCATTGCATCCTCTGCCGCCTGTCTATATTCTCGTTCTTCATCACCCTTTACGTCCTGGGCTACCTTGTTAACCCGCTGACGCCTGGGGCCTGTCACTCTTTCGGACGAATTTCGCCTTTTTTGATTCTGAACGTTGGACGTACCTGGTTTCCCATACTCAGTACGTTGTCTAAATTTGGAGGATGAGTCTATTTCCATTGGTTCTGGAGCATGATCACCCTCTTTCCGATCTTGTTCGCGATTTGTGTGTTTATTTTTGTATGACGGGTTTCGCTCCTGATCCCGGTCATCCCTTTTGTTCTTGTTTTGTCTGGAGTTGAAACGATTTTTGTTACTTCCAGCTCCCTGATTTTCTCTCTTCTATAGCCCTAGCAAATGAAGCAGAAAATATACTTCGTTCAATGCTGGCTTCCGCCTCCCTGTGCTAGTGCAGAAGGCAAGTCTTTTGGTTTCGATGGTAGCACAATTGCTTTTAAGGACCGTTTAAGTCCCGAAATAGATGCATGTAATGCATCATCTCTGACTTCATTGCAGATCAACGAAGCTCCTTCAGTTTCGTGAGTCATGACCACCTTGTTTGTAACGAGGGTGAGCTTTCGCTCAACATCGTCGAAGTGTTCCATGAGAGTCCTATCTCCTTGCCTAACCATTTCCAAGTTTTGACGTAGGAGACGTAGTGACGTTTTATCAGCATACGTGCAGTCAAGTCGCACAATTATGGCGTCGAAATTCAGCACTGTGTTATGTGACACTAGTACCGCATCTGCAGGTCCCCCAACTTTGTTCCTCAAAATAGTTACCGCCTGATAATGTGTAGTACTGGTATTAAATCCCCTGAAGATTTCGTACGCATTACTAGCCGCTTGTCTCCACCCTACATACTGGTCTTGCGCGCCATTAAATTCACGCACAGACTTTATTATGTCAAGTGACAAGTTGCACACAGCGTTGTGATCCAACGAAATTTTCTGATACGCTTCCACTTGTGGTGCCTCAATTCGCAAATCACTGACTTGTTGCCTAACTGCATTAATTTCAGCGTGGAAGCTTGCCTGTTGCTGCGCTAAAGCCTGACCAACAGCCTGGTGAACAGCACTGTCCACTAAAGCCCGAATTTGATTCACATCCATGTCTGGCACTGGAACTGTTCGAATTTGCGCTAGTTTATGATCTTCCTCGTCCCAACCGTCTTCGCTGTCGTACTCAATCTTTATCTCTCTATATGGACCTGCTCAGCTCATCAGTATCCGCTGAATGAGTCTAGGTTAATACTTCAGATTATTATTATTCAGATTATTAGATTATTCTTCCTCCTCAGGACTTGAGTTTTTCCTTGTTTGGGCGCCAAATAAATATTTCCTTCCTCGGGTGGCTGGTTATGCCACGCAGGTAAATGATTCTCTTCCGGGGTGGCTGGTTGCGCGGTTAGTTGCCGCGTCGATCTTCCTTTGGGAATCCGGATCGATGATTACGGTGGGAGGGTAACTGCCCTCCTTTACCAAATGGCCTTGTGGCTCAAAGGTAAATAATAATATATAACGGCCTTGCCGGAGTCAGGGACATAAGCAACTGCTCTTTATTAAATCCAAAATCAAACTAAAACTAAATCGGTTGCCAGCAAAAGCAGAAGGCAAAAGCTAACAAAGGCAAAGTATAAATTCTTAAGCTACAAGTGAAAACGCTGGCTCAACAATCGTGATAACGCTGCTCTTGCGGCCAAGCAAGGGATCAGGTTACCACTTCAGCCAGGGCACTGATCGCTGGGTTTTGCTGCGTCAGCGTTATCAGTGTGGGTTGGCTCGCGTGGTTTTGTGCGCGAGGGTTACTCGTTAACTTATACTTCGTTTTGATTTTACTTCACCATTAATGGTATGTACTTCAAGCTGGTTGTTTTTGGTTGGAAAATTTAAATGGCTCTTTGTCATTAAGTTAATAGATGAACCTGTATCAATTACACATTTTAAGATTTTATTGTTAAAAATCAAGTTAATGTATGGGTTTGTTCCTCTTCTTCTTCTTCCTCTTCTGTTTCCGAGGCTTCTTCGCTGAAAATTTTCGGAAGTGTCCATTTTTTGATATCCACTTTCACTTTCGCGTTGCCTTTTTACGGGTGGATTACGGGCAGTAGAATAATTTTTGTTTTGTTGATGCTTGATAGGATTCTGGACTCTACCTTGTCTTAGCTTTTGTTTAAATTCTTAATGCATTTGCTGATTAGATTCAGCACAATTCTGATTTTGATTTTGATTCTGATTTTGATTCTGATTATTAGTCTGAGGTTGATTGAAACTTTGAGCATAATTTCCCTTATTTCCATTATTTCCATCATTATTTTTCTGATTGTTGTAACTTTTTGAGGTTGATTGACCATTTGACTGGTTCGATTATGTTCGATCGGAAAAATTGTTTTCAATTCTTGCTGAGCTACCTTTTTCAATTTTAATACTGAGGTTATGTCATGTCTTGCAAGGGTCAAAAATGACCTGTCACGAAGTTTTTTCATTATAACGTCTTT
This sequence comes from Lordiphosa andalusiaca, assembly GCA_035044965.1. Taxonomy (NCBI): domain Eukaryota; kingdom Metazoa; phylum Arthropoda; class Insecta; order Diptera; family Drosophilidae; genus Lordiphosa; species Lordiphosa andalusiaca. The sequence continues at coordinate 8,557 of JAWNNM010002049.1, read as the reverse complement.
AATTGTGTTGTTCATTGCATTAGTGTTCAGTGTGTTGGCTTCCAAAGTTGGTTTACTTGAAATAACAAATGACTTATATTCTAATTCTTCGACAAACTTACGGATGCTTCCGTTAAATTGAGTGTTGTATAAACGTCTTAGAAGTTCTTCAAATGGGGGTTGGACCTTGAAAGCGTCGATGAGTGCGATTTTGAGTGCTGCCCTGTTGATAGCTGCTGACAATTGGGAAACTCGTTGGGCGTCTCCAGAAATTTGCATTTCGATTGCCCCGAATAATACGCTGTGTTGTCGAACATCTCTTGTTGGGTATAGTTGCATAATGAAGTCGACTCATCTTATGAATGCACACAGGTCTCCTGATGATCCAGTGAAAGTAGGCACCTGCCTAATTTTTCCTAGAGCTTGGCTTAGATGTTGCTCTGATAGCTGTAGTACGTGTGCTACTGCTGGTGCTGATGTCGATGCGGATGTTGGTTCTGGGTCTGTCATGTTGCTTGGTTTTTGGGGAATTTTGTTTAGATTGTTCACTTGTTGGTGATATTTCTTTTGGGGTATGATTTGCGATTTTTAGTTTTTTTTTTTTTTTTTTTAAATCGACTTTGCTTTTTCACATAACTTTGTAGCGGTCACACTAGAATTTAAGCGGGCTTTAATTGTGAAAGGGTTTATTTTTTGGGGGGGGTGCGAGTTTAAAAATCAAATTTAATTTTCATATAACTTTAGCTGTCACACTTTGTTTTAAGCGGGCTTTAATTATGAAAATTTTTGCGCGTCACGATTAGCGGTCACACTTTGTAGGCTTAAGCGGGCTACGACGACTTTAATTTTATTTCACGCGGGTTCTTGTGCGGATAAGTATAAATTAAGAAGACTCTTTGATATTAATTTAAAGTATCTTTATTTTATAATTAAAGACGACTCTATGATATTCAGTTAAAGTATCTTCATTTTATAATTCGTTTTTAATTCAAGTTCGTTAGAACTATAAGAGAACAAATTCCAAACTGAAACTTAGGGAAAGCTGCATCGAACCATGAAGCCTCCGCTGCCGGCTGGAATGCCGGCTGAACGCTGAGTCGGCGTTTCCAGTGGGCGATCAGGCTGCTTGCGCGTGCGAGTTTCGGATTTTGGCTGCAACTTTGTCGCGACGGCATCCGGCGCAACAGCATTGTCAGCAAACTCAAGCTTGCGCGTGTTAACTTATACAACGTTTAGCACTGAGTACTTTCTTTGTAAGTGTTCACAAACCGTATTAGCACTAAGATCTTGATCGATCCTTAAAAACGTCAGACTTATCCTACCGGCTGCGCCAATGAGAAGTCAATGGGTTGGTTTAAATAAAAAAATATAGTTCCTTTATTTATTATTAACAACTTATATGAAGTAATACAATCTTAAGTACTATATGATAATTCCAATGAAAGGTAGTCGATGGTGTTTTTTATGCGTCTTTTATTAAAAAGAGTAAAGTGGACATCGTCTCCATTCTAAGTATAAATTGGTTCTGTTCTTATGAATGTTGCACAACTCGGCTGAGCTGACCAGCTATGCGGTCAGCGACGCCGGCAGCGAAACGGCTGCTATGTGTACATATATTTATGCTTACTTAGCTATGTCGTAACGTTTAGAGACGAAAATGTTATATGCACATAGTGGAATGGTAAATGACAAATATGCTACCGCTGCATATCTATAGGGATCATGTTACGAGCGTTCGCTCAAGTACTGCAACAGAGTGTTACAGTATAAGTGTTACTTTATAAACCACTTACAGTGGGTACTCAATATGTGTGCATACCACATCTCCCTCCTAAAAAAAATAACGTAATATAATGAAGTTATTTTATAAATATAAGAATAAAATTTGTATGAATATATTTGAAAAGTTATATGAATATTTTTATGCAAAAATTTTTTGTTTTTTTTTTGTTTTATGGATCATTGTTTTATCGGGGCTTTTCTGGTTATGGTTACTGTTAAAGATTTAACTATAAAAAATTTTTAACCTATCTTTATGAACTACCTGTGGTTTTTTCTTTCCTAACCTAATTGTTACATTATCGTTTATCTCAATATTTTCTACTCTATATGGGCCTGTGTAGTTATTTTCCAACTTGTGCCCTGTTTCGTTTTTTAGTAAAACTAAATCTCCTATTTCTAGCTTAAAATCTTTTGCTTTCTTATCATACAGAGCTTTTCGTTTTTCTTTGTCTATCATTATTCTTGCTCTTTTGTATGCTACTTCTAATCTATATTTTACTTCCTTAGCATAATCTTCTATATTGTAAATAGGATCTACTTTTTCCATATTAGTATTTATAAATTGTCTCGGTGGCCTACCGAAAACTAGTTCATATGGGCAGTAGCCATGGGCTACCGACGGTGTCGTATTGAAACAGTATGTGAAATAATTCAACCATACGTCCCAATCATTTTTGTCAATCGAAATGTAAGAGCGAATGTACTCATTAAATGTTCGATGACTACGCTCGATGGTACCAAGTGTTTGATGATGATACGCTGTCGAGTTTATATTTTTCACTTTAAGTAGTTTACATAATTCGGTGATTAGTGAATTTTTATACTCTGTACCCATATCCGTAATGAACGTCTTCATAGGACCGTACTTGAGTATAAAAGATTCGAAAATTGCTCTAGCAACTGTGTTGGCATTTTTATTTGAAACCGGAATCGTGACTAAATATTTTGTTAGGTCACAGATTATTGTAACTGCGTATTCATTGCCAATATCTGTTCTTGGTAATGGTCTAACTGTGTCAATTAAAACGATATCAAATGCTGTTGCTGGCGTTGGAGTTATCGTCATTTGTGTTTTTGTATGTGTTGTCGTCTTTGCTTTTTGGCATTTCTGACATTTCTTGACATATGTTTTGATTGTTTTAGTCATTCTTGGCCAATAGAAATACTTTCTAATTTTAGACAGGGTTCGCGAAATCCCTGAATGGCCTCCTTCAATAGGGTCGTCATGGTATCTCGACAGGATTGCTTTAATTTGAGCTTCATCTTTTATGTCTATAATGTTCACCTTTTGTAGCATGCTTATTTGTACTTTCTTTAAAGTACTATTACCCTTTTCTTTAAATATTTTTAGTGAAACAGATTCGAAAATTTGTTCACTTGGTGACATTTGTACTTTTGTAATTCCTTGAATCCCGGCTTCTGAATCAAGCCTTTGAAAGAATTGACCTAAGTCGAATTCCTCATTAGAAAACAAGTCATTAACTGAAAATCGTGAAAGAACTCTTTTTCCCATTTTAAACATGCATTTGCTTTTATCGAGTTTTATTTTCACTAATTTTTTGACATCATTATTGCTAATAACGTCATAGACATTGGGTAAATATTTTTCGTTTTCTTTTTGCTCAAGCAATTTATTTGTTGCGTCAGGCCTGACGTTTTCCTGTCTTGTTGCAGATCTTGTTGAGACCTTTAATATTTGTCTATTGATTGTAATTAGCTGTCCACTTGTAATGCTGGATAGAGCATCTGCGACATGATTGTCTTTCCCCTTGAGGTATTCTACCTAAAAATCATGTTCTTCTAAGTCTAATCGCATACGCGTTAGCTTAGAGCTTGGGTTTTTCATTGAAAACAGGTACGTTAGTGGCCTGTGATCTGTTTTTACTAAGAAATGCTTGCCATAAACGTATTGTCGAAAGTGTTTGATTGCCCAGTGAATAGCGGCTAATTCCTGCTCTGTTGTGGATTTATTGCTTTCACCTTGTGTGAAGGTTCTTGATGCATATGCAATTGGTAATTGCGTGCCATTGTGATTTTGAGTAAGTACGGCACCACAAGCGTGCTTACTGGCGTCAGTTATGATGCAAAATTCTTTCGAGAAATCGGGATATTGCAATAATGTTGGTTTCATTAAAGCCTCTTTGAGATATTCGAACGCGTTATTACATTCGGAAGTCCATTTAAATTGAACATTCTTTTTGCAAAGCCTCGTTAAGTGGCGTGAATGTTCTGCGAAATTATTTATGAAACGTCTGTAATAGTTACAGAAGGCTACGAATCTTCGTGCACTATCTGCATCTTTTGGGACTGGATAATTTTTAATTACGTCGTATTTTTTCTCATCCGGAAGGATGCCTTTATCGGTACATTTGTGACCGAGATATGTAACCTCATGCATAAAGAATGAACATTTCTCTGGATGTAATTTTAAATTGAATTTGCGACAAAGCTCGAAGACATTTGTCAAATTTTTGAACATATGTTGTTCGGAACATCCGATGACTACTAAGTCATCCATGTAAAGAAATGCTTGTGATGATTCTAGACCAGAAAATGCGAGTGTCATCATACGCATAAAGGAATTTGGGGCTACTTTTAGTCCATATGGTAATCGTGTATAACGATAAGAGCCTGTACTCGTTGAAAATGACGTTAAATTTCTTGATTTCTCTTCTAATTCAATCTGGTGAAATCCAGACATGAGGTCGAGACATGAAAAGTATTTTGCACGACCTAGTTGATCAAGAATATCTTCTATTCTTGGAAGTGGGAATTTATCAGCAAGTAGTTTTTTATTTATTTGGCGGTAATCCACTACTAGGCGCCATCTTTTTTCCGTTGAATTTGGAAGTGATTTCTTGGGAACCAAGAGAAGTGGGCTATTATATTCAGATATTGATGGTTCGACTATTCCATCTTTAATTAATTTTTGGACCTGTTTGTCTATTTCTGGCTTTTCTGAATGCGCATTTCTATAGTTTTTAATGTATACTGGTGTTTTGTCACTTAATCTGAGTTTTTGCTTGTAGAAATTGTTGGCAGAAATGGGCTCTGATTCGAGACCGAAGATATCAGCAAATTCTGTACACAGTGCCGTGAGTTTTTCTTTAAATTGATTGGGGAACGTTAATTTAGACAAAATATCATTTGTTTTAGCGTTATCCGTATAGGATGGTGAATGAATCTCGTAATCGTTAAGAGATTCAAATTTAATATTACTGCACTTTAATTGCGCATCTTTAGCCGTTGTATTTATTATACGAATAATGGCGCAATCGCTGTTGACGATTGAGCTGGCTATAATTATACCGGGTTCTGGTTCCTGGTTTGGTACCAAAACTGTTTTTTCTGTGGATGATATCCGGATCTGTCGAATTACTTCAGATCTGGATGGTAAGAGTAACGTATTATCGTTAAATGAATGTTTTATTGGTGTACGTATTTGAGTATGAAAGTTGTTCGGCCTGATTACCAGTTCTTCATTGTTGCTTAAATAGTCTATTAAGCAATTATATTTCGTGAAGAAATCTAAGCCAATAATACCATCAGTTGGTATTGGAAAATTTTCTGGTACGACATGAAAATCATGTGGAACTATATAATTATCGATGTGTAAGTCTATTTGAACTAGACCTAAAGATCGAATTGTTCCTTCCCCTATGCCTGTAATATTGGATATAATGTGATTATTCACAGTTTTGATATTGTTTAACGCTTTAATTAGCGAGATGTCTGCACCTGTGTCCACTAATAAAGTTATTGGTTTATGATTATCGGCATTGTGTACTGTGATTAGGTTGCACAGATTAAGATTACATGTATACAATTTTATTCTTGAGAGCTGTTGTTGCTCAAGGGGACTTGTTGGTTTTCCGAGGTCGCCATTCGGACATTTTGATTTCCTCTGTTGTTTTGACCTCTGTAGTTATTGTGGTTTTGGCCTCTATAGTTGCCATTATTGGCACCTCGACCACGGTTGTTGTAACCGTTATTATTGTTGTTGCTGTTATTGTAGTTTCCTCTATTTCCTTGGTTACCTTGGTAACCTCTACCTCTATTTCCGTTATTTTGATATCCACCGCGTCCATTGTGTCCGCGGTCGTTTCTATTTGAATAATAGAGGATAGAATCAGTTTTTCCAGTTGCCTCAGTGCAACTGTTGACAAATTTCGATATGACATCGTTCATTGTTGTGAACGTGCCTGCCTGCATGATAAGTTTGACCTTGTCAATGCTGCAATTTTGTGTCATGGCTTTTACTGCCTGTTGGACACTGTATTTTGTGGCTAGTTCTGGGGTTAGTCCATCATGGATATATGCTCCTTCCAATGCTTTTACTAAATGTTCCACTTCCTTTGTGTATACATTGGCAGTCTTACTTTTCTGCTGCAAATTTAAAAGCCTGGCTGAAATTACTTCAACCGATTCTCCTTTTACTGTTGATCTTAGTTTTTCTATAATCTGTTGTATGGTACTCTCGGTACTAATCAGATTTCTTGCATGTCCTTTTAATTTTGTTTTAATGACTGCAATAGCTGTCAACTCGTGGTTCTCTTTAATAGAGTCCACCAGTGTAAGTGCGTCTATGAAGCTTTGTAAGTTTTCGGCCTTACCATCGAAATCTGGTATTAGGCTCGAAGCTGTTTTAAGAAACGCAATCACTGTTTGTGACATGTTTGTTCTTTGTCTTACTGTAGGTGTTGGTGGTGTTAATTTTTCTTCCTCTTCTGGTGTACTTTGTCCTTCGTCCATAAGTACCGAAGGGTCGAAATATGCTGGTAAGTGTAGTACATTGGGACACGACAACTGTAAGTTGTGTCTTTCTGAGATATAATTTAAATTTTCCCTTAGTCTGCTGACTTCAACCGCTGCTTGTGTATAGTGCGGGGAGGTAAGTCGTATTCTATTGGTATATACCAATTCTCTTATTATATTGTATGTTGATATTAATATGTCTATGTGCTTTAGTTTGGTCTCATTTGAGATAAATGCACTTTTATTAAGACACTTGAAAGACTTGTCAAACCTATTTCTATTTTCCCTTATGGTTTCCGCTATTTGCTTCCATTCCATATGCACGATTTTTGGGTATTTGGTAGATCAACTTTTTTTTTTTTTATATTTTGTCTAACTCAGTGGCCCTGCTTAGATATTTTTTCTTTATGCACTTGTTGTGCATCTGATATGCCTTAATGCATGCATTTATTAGTAGTAGAACTACAATAATGATTAATAAAATTTTTACTATCTCAATATCAGGTGAGGTTACCTCAACCTTATTTATAACGTTAGCGGTCGAGTCGACCGTCTTAGTGTCAATTAAACCCATTTTGGGCAAATGTCTAAATATAACTACCGGAAGATCCAGAACTGTAAATATAACCAGTTTTGCTTTGTAACTTGAAGCTTGATATAACAATTAGTATTTTAAATTTTTGTATTCATATAAATTCTCTTTATTATTATATTTATATAAATTTTTTTTTTTTTTTAAATTTTGCCTTTAATGGCTTACATCGAATACCTATTGTAAACGATCCTGATACACCTCATGGGTGGTGAGAGAAATTAACTATACCGCACTTGACGGTTCACAATGTTCCTGCCTACCGGAAGCTATTCGGGCCGTTTTCGTGGACAGCTCGAGATTACAATATTTCTTACAATTTTTCTTAGGTGTACAAAAATGTAATTTTTCTTAATAATTGAATAATTGAATTAAAAATATTCTGCTGCCATCAGTCCTCTTGTGGCTTCGTGTTGTCATCTGCCCTGATCTTGGACCAGGTTCTACCGGTGCTGGGGCACAGGCTTTATTTTCATCTGCCCTGATCTTGGACCAGGTTCTACCGGTGCTGGGGCACAGGCTTTATTTTCATCTGCCCTGACCTGTGGTCAGGTTCTACCGGTGCTGGGGCACAGGCTTTATTTTCTTCCTTCCTTACTGCGTGTGTACGCAGGTGTACTCGCACGCCGGCGTGTACAGTGGTCCCTCGCAGTCTGCTGGGCAGGTTTTCTTGTATTGCGGGATTGATCTTGCTGCTGGTGGCATTTGATTAGACATTTGTGATAGGATTGATGTAATATTTTTTTGGTTTTCGAGTGTTTGCGTTTTTTCTGCCTTATAGTCCTTAGTGCTTAATTTTTCTTTTAGGAAAACTAGTTCCTGTTGCAGTTCGCACTCACGCTCCCACGTTGGAGTATTTGGTGCATTTATTATTTTGCGAATTTCGGCTATTCTTTTACCGATTTTCCGGCGCACTCCCCCTTTTCTCTTGGGGTTCATTTTTCATCTTTTTTTTTTCTCACGCAAACACTCTACTCACTCAGTTAATTATTTGTGGAGTCCTTTTTCCTTTTGTCCTAGGTCCTTGTGACCCATGTCACGGTCGCCATATGATAATTCCAATGAAAGGTAGTCGATGGTGTTTTTTATGCGTCTTTTATTAAAAAGAGTAAAGGGGACATCGTCTCCATTCTAAGTATAAATTGGTTCTGTTCTTATGAATGTTGCACAACTCGGCTGAGCTGACCAGCTATGCGGTCAGCGACGCCGGCAGCGAAACGGCTGCTATGTGTACATATATTTATGCTTACTTAGCTATGTCGTAACGTTTAGAGACGAAAATGTTATATGCACATAGTGGAATGGTAAATGACAAATATGCTACCGCTGCATATCTATAGGGATCATGTTACGAGCGTTCGCTCAAGTACTGCAACAGAGTGTTACAGTATAAGTGTTACTTTATAAACCACTTACAGTGGGTACTCAATATGTGTGCATACCACAGTT